>WSTH01000271.1:0-30124 GCA_019616345.1 Ceratobasidium sp. 395
ATCACGAACTTAGGCTATGCCAGATGCAACCATACGTGCGCATATATGGGGCACATTCGCATATATAGCTCACCTTTTTGATCAATGCATATCGAACAAATACAATTCACCAGCCGATTCGGCCAGTTTAACGCACGTGAATCGGTACAAGTGGGGGATAATCCTTGGTCTCTCGCACTTTTATGGGGTCATGAGCTTCAAAAAGTGGTTATAACGCACTTATTGCGGAATTCTCGCGGTTTTACCGACCCACAAGTTCCTGTGAATGTACAAACGCCTAGTCAACCCAGCAATACAGCGACTAATCTAAGCGAACCATCTATCTACTCTCGCTAACTTGTGGCCAGATGTCGAAGTGGCTTGCATTGCCACTTGAGCCACGTTAACAGAAAAATACCTGAAATTCTGTATTAGGTCGCGGACTTTGCTTAAGCTAGTCTACGTACCTTGGTCGAATTGAAGCACCCAGCCTGAAGTATAAAAAGATCTACGGACTCAAAGGGATCAGGTTTGTGAAACTATCTGATGAGAGCGGGACATGGGCTTACATTTGTGCACTCTTGGCGCGCTACACTTTGCTTAAACATAGATAAGTATATGAAGCTGCAACTATGACAGTTGTGTGCTGTAACGAACGTACGCGCCGGTTAGAACATGTCTACTAAGATCCAACGGATGCTGAAAAATCTGCTGTAATCCAAGATATTGTCTAGACAGACCGAGCGCGAAGGATAGAATCGATTGTGATTACGTTATGGCCAAAGAAACGTTTGTTTGGTGGCTACTGAGTAAGGGCTTTTCGGGCAGGTTCGACAGGTTTGTATTGATAATGACGTAAATACTACTTGGCGCGATCTGCTAATAAGATTGATCGACCCACTGCGCTCGCTCTCCAGGGTGGTTCGGTGTCGGCGACAGACGCCAATCAACCACACAGCACAAGCCTCCTCCAAGCGCCGCATACACCGCCTAATTAAATCATATCACAGCATTTACCCGGAGCCACGTATCTTCACTCTCTCCGCTCCTCACAAACGACATCATCCTCGTAAACGTCGTCATCCCGTCATACCTCGCCAACCTCGCAGTCCGGAGCACGACCACAGCTCCACATAAGAACGTACGATAAATTACTTTTACATAATCCCCACCCCACAAAATACGTCACCTCGGCACCGTCCGCTCCACTTTATCCCTTGACCCTCACGAACAAAAACAAACGCGTTCCCAACTCAATCAACATAACAAACAAGAATTTTTCAAGACATACCCAAAAATCGATTATTACACCCTCGAATTATAGTAGTAACAGACAATACCCAAAACAAGAGAAAAGACAGATAGAGGAAGACAGATAGAGGTCCTGCAGTGTGACATAGAGTTTAGGATTTAGGTACGTAGGGTATTTGTGGGGGCTTAGACATAGAGGACATAGTAGATGTTGTACGTAGGGTTTGGGAAAAAGTAAGGCAAGAAATGGGGTAGGGTGAAGGGCGAAGAAGTAGATCAGTGGCGAGCGACAAGTGCGAAAAAAACAAAGCAACCGTTCACTCGAAGCCGCCATTCAACGCCAAACGAATACGAATCGAATCGAAGAAAAAGCTCCTCAACGTTCCGAAGGATCCAACTTAATTGACTCGCTCTTGAGCGAGCACAGCCTCCAACCGCTCCTCCAACCCGCGTCCCAAACCCTCCCGATCAAACTCCCCATGACCGACGTCTCCGCCTTCACCTTCATTCGCACCTAGACCACCCGCGATACTCCCATTAACACTTCCATGTCCATGTAAACCGACGACACCGGGTAAATGTCCGGGCGCGTCTTGACCGCTTGTGATAGCGCTTAGCGGAACACTGGCGAGGGGAGTCGAAGCGAGGAGATCGTGATAGGACATAAAGCTGAGCCTGTTTTGCGACGTATCGGTCGAGAGCTGTGGGTTTGATTTACGTGGTCGCGGGCGAGCTGTTGGCAAGGGTGGAGTGGTTGGGCTTAGTGGAGACGAAGGAGAGATGGGTTGACCGATTGCGCCGGGGGACAGAACCGGTTCGGGTGACGCGCTTGTGCTTGTTGGCGACGTGCTTAGACCTGGGAACGCGCCTGGGAGGTGTGGACCGGTTGATTGACGGTCGATGAGCGGTGGGCGCGTTGTGGGAGACGGACTGCGGCCTGTTTTCGGGTAGAACGGATATTAGCGAAATTGTAAATGATGAGAGGCGGTCAGGTGGGGTAAGGTTTGTGTTGTATTGTGAGGATACGTCATGTTCATCGATTAACACGCGCGAGGCGAGGCACCACTCAGAAGCGAGAGGTGCACCGCCAACACGCACCGCAATCCGATGAGTGCAAAAAATCATATTCACCCCAACCGCCCCGATTCAACCTCTCTCTCCGAACAAAGGAATAAAAAAAATTGTGAAGAAAATAACTCACTGTTTCCGAAGCGCGAGACGTTCATATGCGCCGGAGCGATCACGCTGATATCGTCTTCGGACCCAAGGTTGAGCGCGTTGATGGCGCTGCTCAGAACAGACGGAACGGCCGCGTCGAGTTCGTGTGTCATGGCGCGGGCGGTATGGTGTGGATCACGGAGCAAGCCTGGGTGAGGCGATGCGAGTTGTTCAATGTCGCGTTCGAAGATCGCGCTCGAGCTCGAATGGCTGTCATCCAACATTGTTATATTAGTCTTTTGTTGATCATTTTTATTAAGGGGGAATAACGTACACGCTGGTCGGACTACTGGGGATCGAGTTGGGGGAGCGGTTGCCTGCGAGACGGGAGGTGCTCAACGCGATAGGGCTGATCACCTGCGAGTTCGGCCGGGTGGAGCGCCCGGGCGGGGAGAGCGTTGCGCTGTGGGTGGGCGCGGGCGAGAGCGAGATGCTGGGGTTGCTCGTCATTGTCAAAATTCTGATAATGCGTTAGCTATGGTCGTAGTAATGAGGACGGGGATGAGTACTTGGTAGATTGTGATGGTGCGGGTCAAGTATCGTTGCGGTGGACCGCCTTTGTGGCGCTTGGCTGGTTCCGTGGACGGTTACCACCCCATTGATTGGCTAATTGCATTGTTCTCCTGGTGCATGTCATACGGATCGGAACGCCCCCGGCCGATGCTAATATCCGACGAGTGCCTCGCCTTCGCCAAGGGTTCGCCCCGCACCCCTGTGCGACGGTTGAACATCACCGTAGCATTATGACGTCGGAGTGTTTTTGGCCGTTGGACCACATATCAACACGTCTCACGACTTCTCCTATCCTATCATCCTATCGTAGCGGGAACAAGATTCACCACGTCGTAGTGACAATACACATCTTTCACCTTCTTTCGGTATACTATATTACATAACGCATCGCTTTCAGGGCCACGAGGTCCAGCCCTTGCACAACCACGACCGAGTGCCCCTATTTTTTGTGTAACCCTGGTGTGTGTATTCGATTTATAGTTTTCGCCTATTTTTCTCAGGCACACAAGTGATTCGCGTTATCTCTCGGTCAAGTTGGGTTGAAAAGAAATGGTGGGACTCGAGACGGGTTTCGAGTTTCAAGAACCGGCGCTGATCGTTTTGTAAATACTGTGTAGGAGAATTCGAACGACTACCTCGATCTTACAGTCGTTTGCAAAAGTCCTTGCGCGGTAAGCGCCGACTTTTTTTCTGCTCGCGAGAGCAGATTCTTCCGCTCGTCATATCTCCGTCAATTCTCGTCGTATCGGGTTGTTTTATATACCGTTCGAGTCGCGCTTTCAGCGCGCACGTGCGAGTGTAATTTACGAAGCGTGTTGTGCAATGTATAAAAATCGCATACAAGCTCCGACGGGATAGGTTTTTCGCCCGTATCTTCAGAACGAGTGACCGTAAAAATGTGAAAAATTCAGATTCGAGTCCTGCGCATGTATTTACAGGTGCAAAGCGTTTACAGATAGCTTTGAATGCGCTGTCCAAGTCTGATTTCCGGAGTTTGGTGACTATGATCACATGATTGCATCTCATCCGTACCACCTCGTTCACCATGCCTCAAAACCGAGCCTGGTCAAGTGATGTCTATGATATATTTGTACGAATGTCTTTGATCCACAATGCTGAGACTATTGCTATGCTTACTGGCGCTGGAGTGAGAACCATAGAGATGGCACTTGCTCGTTACGAGGAGACTGGAACTGCCAACTGGCCTGCTGTCAATCAAGCGGTAATTGGGCGTCCCCGTATCCTGGGCTTTGACAATGAGGCTCTGGGTCTACCAGCCAAAAATAAGACAAAATCGAAATGCGAAATACATTATAATATCCTCTTACCAGTTGAGTCTGCTCTCGCCTCAGACTGATCATAGGTAGTAGGAGAGACCTCACGGTCAGCATACGGGTCCATCAGAAACTCCTCATGCTCAGCCTGATCGGAATCAGGCTCATCTTCATCCTCGAGACCTTCGGTTGGATCTGGGTTGTTTGCAAAAACGCCTGCCTCAAGCTCATCCTCACTAATAGTCGATGCAGCTACAGCTGGGTAAGTATAATGGAAGTTCTATAGAGTCTTGGACATATTCTGACCTTTCTTTTGATGCTTAGCTTCGGGCTCGGATGAAGCTGGATTGGACTCGGAATGAGCACGCTTGTTTCGCTCTTTTCGCTCTGATTTGCGCCGCTGCTGACAAGTGTTTCCCATTAGATGCAGATAGAGACAACAGCAGGAAGGGTGTTGGGATAGCGTCGTGGTGGGCCGGGTGCACGAAGTCCGGTACAACACTTGGTCAGTTGTTATTGAAATTGGCCCAGCCGGTAGTCCAGAGATACACCAGCGCCGCATATTGTGTATACTACTTAGAAACAGACCCTTGCACCTGTAAGTACATGCGCAGGACTCGAATCTGAATTTTTCACATTTTTACGGTCACTCGTTCTGAAGATACGGGCGAAAAACCTATCCCGTCGGAGCTTGTATGCGATTTTTATACATTGCACAACACGCTTCGTAAATTACACTCGCACGTGCGCGCTGAAAGCGCGACTCGAACGGTATATAAAACAACCCGATACGACGAGAATTGACGGAGATATGACGAGCGGAAGAATCTGCTCTCGCGAGCAGAAAAAAAGTCGGCGCTTACCGCGCAAGGACTTTTGCAAACGACGATAAAAGTACCAGTCGATCCTCCCTTTGTCCATTCTCGCCACCCCTCTAAAGTTTCTCTCAAGCTCGAAATCAAACATCGTCTCGACACATGGGTTCGTCCCGCCCATCCCCCTATCCATTACCACCTGACTTACTTATCCCTATCTATTATCACCCTACTTAACTTATCCCTTGTCTTTCTCACACATCAGGTGGTGAGTCACGTTCTCCAGCGGACATGTCAAATCATAATTGAGTTTGAAACGTGTGTGATTTTGTGTGCATAATAAGATGGTGAATTATGTGTTATCGCGTGCCGCCGGATATCAGCTGATAGGGGTCGATTTGATTTATTTTGGGGTTAGGAGGTGAGTCGTGTGTTGTTAATTAAGAGAATAGGTTGCTGAAGGGGTGATGGTGTTGAGTAGAAGGTGAGTTGTGTCGGGTTAGCGAGAGGCGAGGTGGCTGGTGAACTGGTTGGTTCGTCACGAAGAGAGTGAGTTCATGTTGGACATGATTATCCCAAGCTCTGATCTTTTTTATCCTTCCAGGACGTGAGTCGACCTCCTTCCCATTTTAGATTATGAGGTTCAATCGAATCCGTAGATGGTACGTAGACCTGATCGCCGATCTGTCGTATTGTATGATATACTCAATGGACCAAAGATAATAGATCGTGAGTGATACTTGTACTGGCTCAGCCAAATTGGGCTCGGACGGAGACTAGGAACGAGCAAGTAAGGGTTGTTTTGCATCTTATTTTCAATGTTGCTCACGGACTTGATACGCAGGTGGTCAGTTTGGATTGAGTTTCTTCTTTCTTTGTATTGACAGGCTCGCCTTGTTCCAACTTGGTTTTTCTGTAGATGATTGTAAGTACCTAAACCCACCCAGCATACATCTACTTACGACTTCCCTGTCAATCGTAGCCTGTAAGATGCTTTCGCTTGTCGATGATCTGTTACTGAACCACTACGATGTAGCGGGTACGTCAAGTCATTTTTGTTTCCCAAACTTTTTGAACAAGAGGTTTTCATTGGACATGGAACAAGCGCGCAAGTCTCGCCCCAACTTGCGGATTACCCAAAATTTGACTTGGCCTCTTGCGCCTTGGCACGAATATGTCTATTTAGCATGTACGTGTATTGTTTCGCCCTCCATGCGGAAGAGATGCTAATTTGCCGAGGTAGAATGTGAGGTTTGCCTATTTAACACTGGGGCTTCTTGGCTTATGATGAACTTACTTTTCTTCGTACGCTTTCTCTGCACAAAGCCAACGTGTCAAAATTCGACACACGGAAATTTCAGTAGTTTCTTGTGAGTTTTTATCATTCTTGTTGTCGAAAGCGGACACTCGAAAATCACGAAAGGAGCAAATGATGTTGAATGGGGAACAGCAGAGGCCAAAATGTTAAATTTTGACACATCCGGGCTGTTAAGAGTTTTGCTTCTATGGAGTGTAAGTCACTCTTATCATTCGTCGACGTATATTTCTCTAGCTTAGGTACCTGCTCGACTAGAACTCGTAACAGCTGGTATATCATATCCTTGTCTTCACATCCCTCGATTCCATCAATCACGATGGTCGGGTCACAGCGGCGTAGCTATCAGCTTCTTGAACTGATTGTCGAACGGCAGGCGATGTAACCTACTGTAATTTACGGCACCGCATTTTGTCTGAATAACCTACATGGCTTATTCTCGAACTCTGTTAAGAGGAGTATCTTTGACACTTTTTCATCCGAGTATTTAACACGTCTAAAAACGATGACGTCTTCGGTCTGCTTATGTAATATGTAACTCAGCTGCTTCGTATTCGGCGCCAAGAAGTTGACGTCTATAAGCAGAAACAACCACTAGTCGATTCTTGCATCTAGGCATACTCAGCTACCATATTGACAGACTCCTACCCAATCTCTGTGCACGTGATCTCAGGGCAAATACAGGGTTCTTTGCCTCGCTGAGCGTGCACGAGAGACTGGCACAACTTGTAAGTTTATTTATATTTACTTTGGCCGCTCTCAGGGCCTATCAAGGACACTTGCCTGAGTTTCCTCACTCGCCCACACAGGAGCACAGCATCCAAGGTAAGGTCCCTGATGCCTGTCAGGTTTCGGATGCCGTCGCGTTTGTCTCTTCGCTCCTAAGTCATTTGCCGTAAATGGCGATTCCTCATGCGCTGCTCTACGAGATTGCTTGTATATTTGAACAGAAAAAAATCAGCTTATTCGATCTAATTATTGCTCTCGTCCAAGGTCCACCCGAAGACCAAAAGTTTGAGCCACCAATACACCGTCTGTACGAACATCTATGCGGTCGAAAAAATCTGAATGGCATACTATCAGCGCTCTTACACAACACAGACACATCCGGGATCGTTCTACGTCTGGCTCGAAATGCTACGACGTATCAATTTGTTCACGAACTGGACGATGCATTAAAGGATTCCGAGGCGTTTCAGGCAAACGCGAGCCACATAACTATCGAAAAGGTCCTCGGGTTTTCGAGAAACAGACTCGCTGAAAACATAAAAAAGAAATGCCCAACCCTCTGGCAATTGATTCAAATTCTGCTAAATACTACCGTCGCTCGAGTCGCAGTCAAACGCCTTGAACGCGCAGCGGATTACTACACGCAACTCGTACCCGAAGCAAGCACTGAGACTGATGTTCTGGATGCAGCTTCAGCAGCATCCGGAAACAAAGTCGATGAGAAGGCGGAGTGGCAATTAGACCGAGGGCGTCGCTCGTCGAACGATAAGGCGAGACTGCGACAAATCGCGCTTGCCGAGGTGGTGAGTTTGCTGTCAATACCACGAAATAGAACATTCGCTCACCAAGTCAAAAAGCGATGTGTGGTAATATTTAGCATCTTAATGCAGAGCTGTAATGCGCGCTGTAACGGGCTTCAAACCATGGTGGCGATTTTTCTTCATTCAACAAATACTCCAGAGCGTGTCATCGAGCTTCTGGCACATGCTGGCCTGGCGATTGCACCGTCGTCTATCAACAGCATGATTACTGCAATGTCGAACGAAGCGTTACGGACCTTGAAAACTCTCCTGTCCGACTTGCAGGCCTCGATTGCCTATGACAACCTCGACATTAACTTCTCCACGGAGCAGCCTACGATTGAGTATAGTGGCCACTTAGCTCATATCACGACTGGAACGTTTATACCCCTTCGGCACGCAACGAAGGAGGATTTACGGGTTGTTGAAGAGATCTGGGCGAAATCGAAGCTGAATCCGTATCGAAATCCCGCCGAACCGATCGTTACGCCGACTCATAAGAACCTAATGGGCCTGCTACAGTCAGCAAGCAGTGTTCCTCCGGAGAGTCCGCTCAGTATTCGGTCACGCATGGCATGGCACATACGGGACATCCTACTTAGCCAACACGTCCAGACGTTCGCACCTGCCCTCAAAGAAAAACTTCGCCCCCTCCTAGGCCAACCTGCAGCAAAAAATGCGATCCCAGTCGTCAAAACAAAGCAGTATCCTGCGCAAGCAATGAATGTCAGCGTTTCAACCAACTCGGGGAATGCGGTAGCGATTGAGAAACTTCTTGAACAGGGTGGGGCGGATAAATCGCAGCTCCAGCGCTACGCGACGCTGATACAAGGCGATTTGGGGACAGGCGAGAAAGTCGACAACCTTAAGAGCAGCCGTTGCATCGAAGAGAACCCAGTGAACCGTCTGCAGCACGTACAGTTTGGCCCAGGCCTCCTGCACATTGAGATGGCTATTACGGATGCAATGTGGAAGATGTACCTGAAGGACCAAAATCCAAGCGCAGAGAAACCACTCGATTCGAATACCATATTCCATCTTTGCAGCCTTGCCTGTCCCCGGGAGAGCAAAACATTAGCTACCGGCCCAGACCACCATCTCAGACAACATGCCATCGATAATGGATTGCTAGCCATTGTTGCCGAAGCTTGGTGCAATGAGGTTCGAACAACGCGCCACTTACATCGCCGGTCTTGGATTTGTCCCCTCGCACCAAGTAGACCCAGAACTTGCTGACATGGTTAATGATTCCACAAAGCTCTTCTGTCGGGACGCTCTGCTATGGAAAATGTTCAAGCACTCAGTCCGGCATGGAGATGTTGGATCGCTCGAAGACTTACTGCCAATATGGGTGTGCATCTGGAAACATACGGGCAAGCATAAATACGCAGAACACATTACCCAGTTTTTACTCAACCTCCAACAAGTCTGGCCGCAGCGCTTTGCAAACGTGGTCCGGAACAACTGGCTAGTGAATCCGACTGGTAAAGCGAACGGGTTTCGAGGAGTAGACTGGTTGGTCGAAAAAAATAACCTGCAGCATAAAGTAAACCATGGCGGTAGCGGATCGAATCGGACAGTCGAGCATATTGTCAAGGAGTCCCCACTCATCGAGGTCTATCAGCAATCGAATATAGTTATGGAGCAAAACTTTCATTTAACGAAGTCTACACTCTGGCATTCGCCACCCATGATGAGTAGCACGTTAGCAATGCTACAGAAACATGTTCGAGAGCGAAATTTTCACTCACACATGCCCGGGCGAAAACTGTCCTCACTGCCTATCAACTCGATTGCTGAGGGACTGCGATTAGGTACAGAAACAATAGAGGAGGTGGAAGACCGACCTGTAGATACGGGAGTCGATGGCGAAGATGAGGACGGGAGCGAAGGAGACGGAGAGACTGATGTCGACTCTGGAAGCGCTGCCACTGTAAGCGATGGGGATGATACCGGTGGCGAGGAAGGAACAGATGGTGAATGATAGTAATAGCCATTATAATAATACCACTGTGGATTGGCTGGTGGTGTGTTGTAATTATACTGAGGATAATATTGTGTCTCATACGGTGGTGCTGATGATTCTGGAACGTAGGTCTGGGAACTGGATGAACCAGCAGTGCTGAGTGGGGATGGAGTTGACGGAGCGTATGGATTCCAGTACGCAGGGCTGGTATTATTTGGAGCCGGAGAGCCTAAAGTAGCTGTGTCGGGAGAGTGTGCTGGGGGTGTTGATTGAGATTGCCCTCGAATTCGAGCAGCCTCCTCATGTGCACGCTTGCGATTTACGGGGCATTTAATCAGGTTGGAAGCTAATCAGATATTTATATGAGAGGATTAGCTTGTGCAGAACATATACGACGGGAGACTTACAAATATGATCAGTCCCTTTGCACAAGCTGCATTTTCGAGAACCTAAAACCTTCGGCTCGGACTTGGCAATGGCGGATGAGCATTTTGACACGCTAGGGGATGAAGCACAACTAGGAGTTGTTGACGCAGACACTTTTCGTCTAATAGGTGTGTGAAGGGTAGCGGAAGGTTGTGGTGGTGGTGGTGGATGAACCGCCTGGACAAGGGTGATGACTTCAGCGCCATATTCAGAATGAAAGCACCATTTGAGCTGAGCCTTCAATGCCGCGGTGTCGGGTAATAATCCAAGTCGAGCCAAACCTACAATCCTCTCAACCTGTGTATCCGCAAGGATCCCAAGTCCGCCAACAATAAAAAATGGCCCCCACTTTTTGGAAGCAGTTTCTTCACGCCACACCTTCAAGCGTGAACGCAATAGAACGTCGTTGGGGGAGTCGGGAGTAGGGAGGAGCTTTGCTCTACGGGTTCCGGTCGACTTTTTGGTAGGACTAGTCATTGAGCTGAGAATGTTGCTAGCAAGCTGTGGGTTGCATACGTCGCAGCACGAAGTGGAGGGAGGTGACTTGATCAGACATCGCTCGCAACACACATCGTCTTCGGATACTAGATAATCGATCAGTTAGGGTCTGGTGCATGGGACAACTGCCATTGCCTCACCTTGCGTTGGGTTATTGAAGTATTTGTTGATAGCCTTGTGCCGACAGCGATCCTCCTTGTTAGGAGCCAGATGTGAGTTGATAAATTCATCAAGACCTGGCTCAATTATTTTCGACTTCTTTGTCTTCTTGGAGTTTGCATGACCGCGAGAACGCTTTTTGGAAGAGGTAGAGGCTGAAGCAGGGGATGCGGGAGTGGTCGGAGGAGTGGCAATAGGAGTGTCGGGCAAAGCAGACTCTACTTTGATTGACTGAGAAGCTGAGTTTGCCTCTAACTCCAGCATGGCTTGATGAGCAAGCTTGCGCTTTTTCCTCTGCTGTGTCTCAACCTTTGCCGTACGCTTCTCTTTCTCGTCGCGAAAGTGTTTCTTCTCAACCAAAACGATGCCAAACGCTTGCATAAGGCCACTACGACCAGCACGCCCAAGCCGTTGCCATAAAATGGACATGGACTCTGTGAGCTGGTATTGTGCTACAATTCCAAGGCTTGAAATATCGATACCCTAAGAAAGCAGATGAGAAATCACTCATATAAGTAATGAAGTGACTTACCATTCCAACAACCTCCGTGCATACGATCCCAAATATCCTTCCCGCCTTTAAATCCGCCAAGGCTTTCTCGTTATGTTCCCGGGACATATCCGCATGAACCCAAACCACTTTGTCGATTAGCTCGGGTGGTAGCCGTTTCCGAAGAAAGTTGCCCCCTCGTTGGCAAAGCTCTTTAGTCTGCATAAAAAGAAGAAAGCTTGGAGGTTTGTCAACAAAATAATCGAGGTGGTCGGGGATTAGAAAGCCTGTGTCGAGCAACGAAACAACACTGTGGCACATCTTGGCCACAATAACACAAATGTTTGATCGGTCATTCGAGCGGTGAACGATTTGAACATCTCGCGGTAGACCGAGCAAGGACCGAACCTCAGTCAAGACACGCGGGGGTAGTGTTGCTGATAAGGCCAAGACGACGGCAGAAGGAGCCAGATACCGAATAAAGCAAAGGTTTTTGTAAGCCTTTCGAAAATCGCCCCATTGACTGACACAGTGGGCTTCGTCGAAGATAAGACGCCGAATTTGAGACGTGAAAGTGGTCGAGCGCCAGAGCTTCAAAAACCGCGAGTCTTCAGCAATATACTCGGGCGAGGCAACCACGAGCTGGTAATACCCTCGCTCGATCTCCTAAAATTTAATCAATATAGAATCGCAGAAAACATAACTTTATACGCACCTTGAAGGCCGCATTCGTTGCAGTAAGTGCCGTGAGGTTGATCGACTTTATTTTCAGTTTCTCGAGTAAATCGGATGTAGCATGTTGTTGGCCGAGAAGTTGCAAAGGACAAATCAAGATAGTTATCCCGGTTTTCTGCCATATGAAAGGGAGAAAACATGTCAAAGATTTCCCCGAGCCCGTAGGAGAAATCAAAATCGAGTGCTCGCCACGGAGCTGAAGATCACAGGAATGTATCTGGAAGAGGCACGGCGATAGATCAAAGAGTAGTCGGGACTGATTATAAATATCTATTTGAGATACATGGCTCTCGGAAAGAGTGGAATGGCCATTTGAGGACGCGGGTGGCATATCCCGCCGAGTGAGTGGGGAGTGGATGACTTAGGAGCGAAGAGACAAACGCGACGGCATCCGAAACCTGACAGGCATCAGGGACCTTACCTTGGATGCTGTGCTCCTGTGTGGGCGAGTGAGGAAACTCAGGCAAGTGTCCTTGATAGGCCCTGAGAGCGGCCAAAGTAAATATAAATAAACTTACAAGTTGTGCCAGTCTCTCGTGCACGCTCAGCGAGGCAAAGAACCCTGTATTTGCCCTGAGATCACGTGCACAGAGATTGGGTAGGAGTCTGCCATATTGACTGAAAAAACGTGCGGATGGCTAGTGACGATGATCTTTGGGGCTCCACGTTCGAGGAGTATCTGGAGGAGGATCTTCCGTACGACCCTACCTACAATCTCGACGATGCAATCAAGGAAGTCAGAACTCGGCCTGAGAATAAGGCACCTTCTTTGAATCGTATGGAGTGTTTGCTCTATGAATGTGACCCAAGACTAGGCGACTTAGAGATTACAGAAGATGATGTTTGTCAAATCAACGCAACTCTTTTCGCTTGGCACAATCGTAACAACTATTCTGTGAGCTTAATTTCGTCTCAACTCGGGTATGTACTTAAACAAACATGGTAGATATTCGGTCGGTTTTTTGGCTATGTCGCCTTTCGTCGACTTGTGCACGTGCTCTGCCTCATGGTTCTCAAGGAGACAGGCGCAATCGTGCAACTTGAAGTCTCTTTATCGCCAGATTCAACTTGGAGTGAGATGTCTCAAACAGCCGCTTGCCTAGCTTTAGATCAGCTTGCTATGTTACCCTTTGATGCTGACCCTCTCAAAAATCACGATTACATCTTTGGCTCAACTACCAGCGGCCTCGACCCTGCAAAAAATGCAATATTGACTAACTATGCGGTTTGGATAAGCCGATATAATTTTCTGGTTCTTTGCGCACGGGGCTATTTACCCGGATGTGCTGTGCTCCTATACTTCCTGTATATCAGAATGAAACCAATGTCACGGGAACCTGGGTATGTCCGGTTCAATGCTCTGATGAATCCTTACTGATCATAGCTTACTTTTATCACTAATAAATCCCAGCTTTCACAAAGCAGCTTCATTTCTTCACGATATGGCACTGCGACTATATCTAGTTGGTTCCAACCGGGATCGACAGATGCTACAACCTATATGCAAGTTTTATATGGAAAACAAGTTTGAATGGCCATCAGATCTGGAGCGGTTTTCAGGTACACCCGATAGTCAGGCTGTCGTCCAAGCGTATGTCGGATTATCCAAGATCTGGCGGCAAGATAGAGCATGCATCGGCTCGGTGTCACTTGATTTTCTGGCCCAGATCATCGACTGGTCCAACGATGCATGGGGATACAGCTATGGTGCAACATCTTATGAGCTTCTTGCTATTCTGCGTACTGGACTGCAGCTTATGTGGCTTGTATTTGAGTACTACGGCCGATTTCCTGCTGCTATTCACCCCAAAGTACGGTTTCTAGCCCTGACATGCTTTTCATACTTCGGGTGGGTACTTTTGGTGTTTCTAGGGTCTAGGTGCTCACAGGTAGATTCAAAGTGATCAGTTCGGGGATGCTTCAACTCTCGGTAGAAAAGCGACTATACGCTGAGATGTTTGCGGATGAAGAAGGCGTCAGTTTATTGGCGCGAGTTCTACTTCTGATAACGGATGAAGGTGAGTCACCCCAGGTTCGCTGTGATCGCATGTGTAAGGTACATAATGCTAAGAATATAGGCAACGAGCTTGAGGTTTTAGATAAGCAAGACGATGTCGCAGAGGTATACGAAGCGATGGCAACTGTCACCGATGTACTGGTGCCAGCAGCCCCAGGACATTTCCTCGAGTCCAGCGCAGATTGGGCCAAAGTGGCTCGGCATCTGACCCAGTCCGCCAACTTATGGTTGATCAATAACACAAAACGAAAGGTTTTAGTTGATTTGGCCGTTCGCCCTTGGGCTCGGTTTTCTAGATCTCTGAAACAGTCCCACGATTCGTCTGGTCACAACTGCGCTTATCCTCGGTGCTTCCAACTGGCCACGCCTGAATCAACAAGTATGGTTCGCCACTTGTGTCAGCAATGTAAACAGGCTGCATATTGTGATTCAAGGTGCCAACGCGCGTGAGTCTAGTCATGCTATCTCTAAATACCGAACTCAACCTGATTGACGTTTGCTCTTACCTGGCGCTCTAGGCATTGGCAACTTGCGACTTGCGACTCGCACAAGTTGCTGTGTCCAGCTACAGTAGTGGTAACAAACGAGTAATAACGGTAGAAACCACGGGGCATCCCACCGTTTGACTGCGTTTTAATGGGCGTACGGTATAAATCATCTTTTACCCTGTTCCGGTATAATATATTACATAACGCATCGCTCTCAGGGCCACGAGGTCCAGCCCTTGCACAACCACGACCGAGTGCCCCTGTTTTTTGTATAACCCTCGTGTGTGTATTCGATCTACAGTTTTCGTGTATTTTTCTCAGGCACACAAAGCGATTCGCGTTATCTCTCGGCACTCTCTCGGCCAAAAGATATGGTGGGACTCGCGGGTTTCGGGTTTCAAGAATCAGAGTTGATCGTTTCGTAAATTATATAGGAGAACGGCTACCTCGATCTTAAAGTACCAGTCGATCCTCCTTTGTCCCACTCTCGCCACCTCCACTTTCTAACGTTTCTCTCAAGCCCGAAATCAAACATCGTCTCGACACATGGGTTCGTCCCACCCATCCCCTTATCCAATATCACCCACCCTACTTATAATTAACTTGTCCCTTGTCTTTCTCACACACAAGGTTGTAAGTCACGCTCCTGGATATAGACGTCGTATCGCAATTGAGTTTGAAACGTGCGTGATTTGCGCATAATAAATTAAGATGGTGAGTTGTGTGTCTTATCGCGTGCCGCCGGATATCAGCTGGTAGGGGTTGATTTGATATACTTTGGGGTTAGGAGGTGAGTTGTGTATTTATTGATTGAAAGGGAATATGTTGATGTAAGGGTAACGGTGTTGAGTAGAAGGTGAGATTTGTTGGCTTAACGAGGGGCGAGGGGCCAGGTGGCTGACGAGCTGGTTTGTTGGTCACAAAGAGAGTGAGTTTATGGCGGATGTTTTATCCTAAACCTGACTGTTTTTTCTCTTCCAGAATGTGAGTTGGTCTCCTCCTGTCTCAACTTATGAGGCTCATTGAATTCGTAGATGGTGCGTCGCGACCTATCGCACTGTCATACCTAAATCTTATTAGACACTTATAGGACGTACGTCTCTGCCTTTTCGAACTCGGAGGATTCGCTTCCATATCTCTATCTATGACGAAATTTACTGCAGCATGTGAGTCTCCTCAACCCGCCCAAACGGTAATTTCTGAGTACTTGTTATAGGATGTAAGCCAAACTTGTTATACTACCAGGTCGCGCTCAGCCTTGAGACTGTTCCATAGATTGTAAGTCAGGCGAATTCTTGAAGTCGTAGATATATTGAATGGACGAAATAATAGATCGTGAGTAATACCCGCCGGATCTTACTTTGTTCGAGAAGCGTTCTGATTAGATTGTAGCCCGTACGTTCCCTCAGCTCCATCGTCCACCCACCATCGTTCACAACCAAGGTCCCTACCCAACAGGACGTTAGTCCACGCATCCTTCAACTCGCTAATCGTTCACTACCATGAACTCCCGGTTTTCGAGCTTAGATGGTAAGCCCTCCAAACGTCCGGACTTGGCCTTGTGTTTTATCGTGTCGTAGGACGTGAGTTTTCTCCTTAGTATATGAGTATCTCGAGCAATTAATTGCGCTGGGTTGGTGATGTGTGGTAGCCCGTAAGTATTCTCCTTATGAGTGCTAGATACGAGGACTAACCGTGCCATCCTTGGATATACAGGAGGTTCGTTTTCATGAAGTTCTGTGCTACGATTACACACTCTGACTATCAGGCTCAGACGGAACCCAGAAACGAACATGCACGTCGCATTTTTTTAGTATTTGTTTTTTCATATTTGCTCATGGGGATTGCGTAGGTGGTTAGTTTAGACTGGGTTTATTGATATCACGATTGAAGGGCTCGCCTCTTCAAACATGAATTATACAGGTGATTGTATGTACCTAATCTATCGTAGCATATATGTGCTTATGTTTCGGTTATCAAATCTAGCCTGTTGTATGTAGTGTTCACGACGTTCGGTTCTGAACGACGCTGAGCCTTTGATCCTGGGATTAACGCGATGTAGCGAGTACGTCGAGCTATTTCCCATTTCCCAATTTTCGAGCTAATTGTTTCGTTGGAGAAGCGTGTACGTCTCCTACCAGACTCGCAGATTCCACAAATCTGACTCGGTTGTTGGTATCAATATGTTTGCCTAGCATGTACGTGTTTCGTGTTTGCTCACCGTGCGGGATAGATGCTAATTCGCCGAGATAGAATGTGAGTTTGCCCCGTCTCCTAGAGTTTTTGGCTCATTATAAACATGTTTTTTTCGATGGTTTTGTTACCGTAGAGTGTAGGTCACTTCCAATGTTCGTCGACGCACTTTTCTAATGGATATGTAATAGTTGGTATGTAAACTTGGTATTTAGTCTAGTTGTTTGCTATTCGACAGCTCGGGTTTAGGTTGTGAGTAACTCGAAACGTTATCGTTCGTATCGTTCGTATGCTGATATGCTCTGTAGTATGTACGTCGAGTCGAATATTCACACCATCACCCAACCGCTGATTTGACTTTAGATTGTAAGTGTTCACCCTAGTTGAACTATGGTGTTGGAAAAAGTAGACCTAGCGACGTTCATAGTCCGTGAGTCCGCCTTGTGAGAAAACTGCTCTAGTCATGTAGAAGATGGATCTAGAACGTATGTAAACTACGTATGATTGATGTATTGAGACGCTGATGGGGGTTTGCAGACTGCGAGTAGAGTTTATTGTTTCTTATTGCTAAGAGCTTGACTCGTATTCGGATGTAGCCTGTAAGTTGGCAACTTTTTGACCAATAGCTCCATCTATTTACTCACTAGTCACCTGACAGAACGTAGGTCATGCTTTTGCAAGATGTGGCTGAATCTTGACGCGTCCTATGTTTTAGTCTGTAAGCACGGTTTTCATCCTAGAATAAAATCATGCCAAAGGCGCCCACCTCATCAATTCTACAGGATGTACGTGCTAATCTTCTTCACCCTCGCATCGAGAAGCCGATGAGACTTGACGAGTAGGAGGCAAGTTGTTCCGAACTAAAAAAATGTGAGGACGTCGCTCATGTCTAGGGTGTTTGGTGTGGAACGGCTAGATTGTGAGCACGCTTCTTGTGAATGTGCGAACGAATGAATGACCCCTATATTTTCTACGATAGAAGGTAATCGGTTCATATAACGTGCTGGTGTGGCTTGACGCTCACCGTCCGCTACGCTATATGTCTCCTTTCTGGATCGTACCCCAGGAGGTGCGCGCATTCATTCAGCTCTTTCGCCGATATCGAAGTTTACACGTTTGCAAAAACAAGTTCTTCAATATTCATCCGTGGCTCTCGACGAACTTTGCTGTTACGGCCAGTACAGTGAGCCAATATTCTGCAGTCTCGCTGAGGATATCTGACTAGAACGCCACTCACATAGCCTTTGGAACACATTATTGCTTATTTTGTAGAAGCCTCTGATGTCCAGGACCTCACACACCAACTGGGATCTGATTCTTGTCGTTGTTCGCCTCGTCCGATCGCATGTGGTGGCCTCGCAGATGTGTATCGCGCCACACTCGGCGACGGAACGCAACTCGCAATCAAGTGTCCACGTCGGACGACGCATAGCGATAGCAAAGAGCTCAAGGTGCGTGATTCGCGAGGCTTGCACGCGGGTTACTCATTCGATCTTCGATTCACAGCGTACTGCCCGCGAGCTGTTCACCTGGTCCAGACTACGGCATGCAAACGTCCTAGAACTTCGGGGGCTCGCCAAGTTTCGAGACTGCCTGGCCATGGTGTCTCCGTGGATGGAGTACGGCAATGTCGTTGCTCTAGTCAATCGACAGCCTGATATTGATCGGTTCTCTTTGGTTAGTCGTACTCTAATTGTTGTACGACCTGTCTGACCTTGTTATCCTAGTGCAAGCAGCTGGTGAACGCTGTAGCATATCTGCACGAAATCGGGGTGGTGAGATAACTTCTGATATGAGGAGTTCGCAGCTGATAACCTGAGGCGTAGGTACACGGTGACTTGAAGGGTGTAGGTTTATGGGAATATCTATCAATCGGTCTAGCAAATTGACAACTCACCTAGGATAACGTGTTGGTATCATCGGACGGAGTTGTGAAGCTCACAGACTTTGGCCTATCGATTGTTCATGAAATCAATTTGCAACTTTCGGAATCGGATCCTGGCGGAGGAACCCTCCGATGGATGGTCAGTGACTCGAACCATTAATATGGGCCAGCTCATCGGTCGCTCTGCAGGCACCGGAGTTGCTGATGGACGTTGGAATAAGGTGCAAAGAAACTGACATATATGCGCTTGGGATGGTGAGTTACTACCTGGAATCGACGTACGAATACTCTAGCTGACTAATCAACATATACTCTCACTTATAGACGTTACTTGTGAGCCGTACCTGAACCCCAAGCAGATTTTACTACTAACGTACACCAGGAGGTTGTCACTGGCCAGCTTCCTTTTATGGAGCTGCATTCCTCGCACGCCATCATCAACGCAGTTACCCAAGACAAAAAGATCCCAGAGCGCCCCCAGCAATTACATGATGAATCCGCGCGGAATGTGCTATTCTGGACCGTACTACACCGTTGCTGGGCATTTGAGAGATCTCGTCGAGTGACTGCTAAGGAAGTGCAAGCTCTGCTTACCTTTCTGTAGTTTTCGGTAGGTTTCCTGCCACACGGGTGTAATAACTCCGGTTCTGGCGAACCCGAATGATTGCTGAAAAATATCGACGTGAAAGGTCAATAGCCCTGCTGCGATTTTTGGCCTTTGTGCCCGAGTTTAAATGAGTAGATAGGCATTGGATTTCACCGTTCGATACATAACATGCACAAGTTACAGGACAGAATGAACATGACACGGGCAGTTAGAATTAACAGTATCAATTGCTCGTTCGTAGAGAGCGCTTTCGGCAAAAGCGATGTTCTATTCAGCAGAAGGTGATCTCCAGGTTAACCTTTAAAAGTATATAGTCAGCTCGGTTCAGAATAAGAACGCTGTGACTCACGTTGTTAACTTGGCATTGTCGCTGACATTCATAGTCGGTTGGTTTGCAGAAGGCGTGTTGCGGGCAGCAATTAGCACTCGCACAGGTATTACCCGTGCTCTCGCATCCACTATAGTAGCTGAATCCAGTCTTAACGTTGAACTTATGTGGCGGGATGAGGGTCACATCAGTACTCGAGCCAGCGCCAGGGGATGTCGGATTCTTGAGTGTGGTCTCGACAGTCGAGCATTTCTCTCCATTAAGCAGGCACCCAGTGTCAAGGTAGGCAATCGCGGAAATAAGCGGCCCGTTGTGGGTGTAAGACCCTCCCGTTGAGAGTACCTTACCCTCGTGAACAAGCTTGGGCTGCAATTGGCAATCAACATGGGATAGATGAAAGGACACTGAACTAGGCTCACAGTGCCACGACCACAGTTATTCTTAAAACGCACAGTGTGCGTCTCTGCGGCGACACCAAGGGCAGACATGGCAGCCGTAGTAATAGTAAGGGCAGTTGACATTGAGAAAAACATCTTGCTAATAGCCGAGAAAATATGAGCTGAGAAGTTTCAGTGACGGGGAGAATCCGAATGAAGAGCAAATATTCAATCAATTTGTTTCCCCTCTCCTTTATATATACCTTGCTGCCACCGTAATGACCGAAAAATCTCTTGATATACGTCATTATGCGCTTTCCACACCGGGCGCTCCGTTCCAATTCCACCCGCGTCTGACATGGGCGACTAACTCAGAAGCGAGATTGCCGTCATGCCCGTTGAATTAAAACGGCGAACGCAGTGGGATATGGTACATCATACTTGCTTCTGCCACTGTGAAGCGTAGTAGAGCATCTTTTTTGCATTTCCGGGCACCTTGGTGTATTTACGATCGACTCAGGATACACATCAAATGGAGTTTCTACTATATTGCGTCAGTAATATTCGCTCCAAAAATAGGACGGTTTCGTAAAACTATCATCATAATATAGTGACATGCTTGCTGTGCAATACAAAACGACATACCGCGCCTCAGCGCCAGCCGGCTTCGACTCCAAAGGGTCGTTCAGCGCTCTCGGCCAGTTGGGAATGCCGGCATCGGATACGCTCGCCTAACAATAGTGTATGTTGCGCGTGTGTGATCGGGTCAAGCCGAAGGATATGATTCGAGATATGCAATATGGTGAGGAAGCGGTGGGGCTGGAAGTTAGGCGCTGACAATGGTTGAAGGCGTTCCACGTTTACTTCTTCCGAGTGCTGCGCTGAGAACGTAACACCAGCAACTGTAACTTTTGCATAAAGCCTAGAAAGACATTCTGATCCAAAATAATCGCTTTGGTGTTGTACTATTTTGAAGTGCACTTGCCAATAATTGCTCTACGGATCGATGTGTCAAATTAGTCTATGCTGTTTCGATGAATTTTGCACCAACACCCTGCTGAATGAGCCCTACTAACTCATCACGCATACATTTCAATTCATCAAAAGCTGCCACATATAATGTCCAGATGTCTTTGGTCTGTCTCCCACCCATCATGGATGTGTCCCTCAGGATCAACCCCAGACTTCAACAATGTGATAGCTTTTTTCAAGCTCGCTCCTACTTTCTCGTTAGGTGATGATCTGTTAGGCCAGTACCCTATGATGTCGGTTTCACAAGTTACATTCGGCCAAATTTGGTAAATAAACCTAAGGGAGATAGTTTAAAGTATATTCGTTGTAAGGTTCAAAATACAAACCGTGCAGCATCACAAATACTTGATTGCGATGTTGGGATGCGTGGTAGCCAGCTGCCATGACGAATTCCAAAAGACCTCAATCTAGATCCAAAAAACGACCAGGACCGAAGAGTAATGGATTGGGTGGCTTTGATCATCTCCGGAGGTTGACCCACACCAGAAAGATCAATCTGCCAGAATACAAGCAGACGAAGTTTTGGAAGCGAAGATCCGAGCAGTTGAAGCTCTTCTACGGTCATTCTTTTTGTCTCCATGCGAAGTTCCTCTAATTGTGGTACGGCAGCGAGGAGATCCTCCCATAACGGTTCACGATTTTGTGGATCCCCAGAGCCAGAACCGAACCCAAGTTTAACTGAGCCGACACTCAAATACCGCAGAGGCATAAACTTAAATGCGCTGATAGCCGACCAAGACACTTCGAAAGAGGACGTACAGTCCCCATCGGGTAACAAAGTGAGGCGCTCGATAGATGGGCTGTTTGCACCAAGGGAAGTGATAGAAACCTCCGAACGATTGACACGGTAGACAACGAGCCTGCCGGAATAGTGAGGTTTGCCTTCAAAAACAATGACAGCTGAAGTCAGATGACGGAAGAGCTGGGGAACTTTGCATAAGCGAGACATGGGTGACTCGTTGAGTTGATACAGGTTCAGATGTCGAAGTGATAGAAACGAGTCTTCAGGTACATTTATAACCTCGTCGTAATCCTCTTGGGCTTGAGACTCGTCAGCGCGAAACGATAGCGTTTCAAGATGCGGAAGCTGACTCAGAACCCGAAAAAGTTCGTTCTGAAGTACAGTTCCACCGAGCGTGAGAGATCGGAGGTGGGCAAGGTCACCAATTTGTTTGTAGGCTAAAGCGCGCTGAGCCTCGCTGGCACCTTTGAATTCTGCCGGGTATAGACGCAGGATTTTGAGACGAGAGCACGTGCGAGAGAGTTGGTCAAGCAAGCCAAGACACGTCTTCGAGTCAAGCCACGAGTGTATTTCCTGTGTACCCCCTTCTCTGTTTTCGGCCTTGAGGGAATACATCTCAAATCCAAGGAGACCCGGATGCAATAGCCGAGGTACCCACTCAACGTGTTCGGATTTGGCCTCGCCAAAAGTGTTGACGATTAAGTATTTCAAATTTGGCAGTAAGGGCGGCGATTCCGTCCGCATCTTCAAATTTAGGCACTCATCCGGGAGGTGAACAGCGTAAGAGCTAGCTGTTCTTAGTGTCTTGACAAAATTTGAGTGAAAGTTGAGCCGGGATAGGTCGATTGTCGCAGGGAAATCGAACACCTAGACGGATACTGAGCAAGCAACAGATAAAGGCTAAACGTAATCTTACACGGTACGAGTGTTCCCAACTACTAGAGGCACTTTCACTTACTTTTGATCCTGGAATCAGGAATAGAATAAACTGAAGATCTACGTCACCCCAGACCAGTGGTAGCACATAGTCGTAGAGGGAGCGAGACAGATAGAGCAAATTGACATAGTGCTTTTTATCTAGGAAGCTGCATATAGTATGGCATAACTCAGGAACCTGTAATGGACTAGAGCAGATAGTGCGACGCTGAGAAGTCATTACTATCGCTATTCGAGCCCAGGTAGATGACGAGTCAAACGGAAGCTTGATCAAAGTATCGTCTGGTGAGCTGTTCCCGGTGAGCGCAAGGTAAAAGATGATTAGAATATACCAGAGTAAATCAACGGGAACTATGAGAGGTTGTGGTTGCGGTTAGATCTGAGGCCAAGGCGGACGAGGGTGCGCAATAAGCCCGTTGGGATAGGCTCATCCAGGCCTGAGGCGGTGTTTTCGGAGGAGATTTCGCCGGAGAAGTCCTCCAAGTCAAAGGCAGCTACATTAACCGCTAAGCACTGATACGTTAACGCGAGAGTTCACCAGCAGACATGGCGGGTATCGTGTTCGAGAGTGATCCCCGGTGGCTCGGGTTCAGCCCCCGAATTTCCAATATCACTGCCTCAATGGCTCGCAGCCAGGGCTCCCAATGTTACTTGCTCAAGTTCTGTCAGGTGCAATTATTTACAAATTGAACTAACCTGTTGTCAGTAGAACTCTCTTATGGTTGTAGTTGCTACTCTCTAAGTTCTACAAGCAGATTGGTTCGTAAATTTAACACCTAAATTCGAAGTAATTTGATCATAAATTTATGCAGCATTCATACCAGTGAGCTGAAAATACTTACGGAGCTTTGGAGCTTGTCTTATCAGTTATATCTTGATGCCTTAATATACGTTCTCTCTTCCACTGTTTCCAACCCAGCCCCTTGGTATTGCGTGCGAATACGTTACCATGTATGCGGTCTGTTGGTAGTGATCAAATTCGGTGAGATGATAATCCACAGCTTGTATTTCAGGACTCAAATATTGGCTGTAAGAGCAGCAAGCAGCACTTTACTAGTATGCTCGGGGAGTTGAAGTGCGACATGTATTGATCACGAAAGCGAATATACAGAGTCGTAAAAATGTGGAATTTTAGGAGCCTGATTTCGCGGCGACGTGGTGACATATGTTGCAGATCTAAGATACCAACATCCGTGCCAGGCGCTTCCATTGTTTAGGCACAGAAAGTAATCGCCAAGTTGACCTTTTTTACGTGCCACGTTTCGTTAGTAGGTCCAAAGGCATTCAACAAAACTTGTCTACTCACGTCGTTAGCCTGGCATTGGCGCTGAGACTGGTAGTCAGTCGGCGAGCAGAAGGCACCGCCGGGGCAGCACCCAGCAGATGTGCCTGTGATAAGCAGCTTAGCCACCCGGGGCTGATTAATTAAGCCAATTAAGGATACTCACAGTCATTACCAACACCATCGCAGCCATTATAGTATCCGAACCCAGTCGTAACCGAGAACTTGTGCGGCGAGATGAGCGAAACATCGGTGCTGGAGCCGCAGCCGGCGCAGGTCGGGTTCTTCAGAGTAGTCTCGAGAAGCGAGCAGTTCTCGCCGTTGAAACCACACCCGCCGGTCTGAAGGTAGGCAATTGCCGCTACAAGAGGACCGTTGCTGACATAATCGCCACCGGTTGAGAGAACCTTGCCGCCTTGAATAAGAGTGGGCTAGAGGAGGGTGGGTATGAGTATGTAGGACGGTTGATAGTGGCGCATATATCGACTTACAGTACCACGGCCACACCTGTTGTCAAAGTGCACAACGTGACGCTCGGCCGCAACACCGAGAGCAGCAACGAAAGCAACGGTGACGGCGGAGACAATGAACTTAGAAAAGAACATGATAGAAATATGAAAAAGCAGAGCTGCTAAGTAGCTAAGGCTGGGTAGAAGTCAGTTAGTGGTGAGTCTTGGCACTCCCAACTGAATTGTTTTATATCATTTGTGAACGTGAGGGGATATAAAAATAGAACATCGAACTTGGTTGTTCATCAGCAGCACCGACCAAATGCGGATCAATGAATTAAGACTTTGCCCACTATTGGAAAGAAACCCGTCCTGTTATCCACGGCCGGCTCTCAAGCGAAAGGTACTCGACCGCTACAATCTCGTGCGCCTGTGTACGCGACACAAATAGCACGATGTCACTGCATGATTCAGCCATCAGCCTTTCGGCTACGCTAATGGTGGGTCGCTCGGGGTCGTCGGTGGATATGCGAGCTCGCCTGAGGTGGACCCTGATCGCACGCGACCTGTTCCACGTGATGGGCGAACTAGTTTGTACGGTGGACCTGCGGCAGAAGATGTCGGAGTGCACGACAACAACTTAGCGAAAGTGATAGAGCGAAAATAAGCCGATTTGGCCGGAGATGTAGGGATAGAATATCGGAGACAGTTAACTTTGAGATTAAACGAGACTACATTCTAGGGAAAGAAAAACCCGAAACAATCTTGTCCGTGCTGCAAAACGAAGCAGCATATTCACGACTCGCCAGAATAGCCATTAGTCATCATCCCAATCATCTTCCTCTTCATCATCGTCGCTGTCTCCAATCGCCTTGTTTCGTAAGGTTAGAGCGTTGGCCAAGGCACTCGCTAGATCTCCTCCGCCCGCGGTGGCAGCAGCCCCAACTGCAGCTCCGGCTGCTCCTGCTGCTGCGGCTGTACCAAGACCAGACGATGAAGATTCGTTTGGACCAGAACTCTGAGGTAAAAATAGTTGATTGAGATTAGAAACCGTGTCTACGAGTTGACCAGGCTAGTTGATTCGCACCTTCTTAAGGGAGTGTACACCCATACCCTGAATTGAAGCTAACAGGTCCGCACGGCCAGGCTGAGGAGCCGGTAAAGCAGCAGTCGCTCCGCCTGCGGTATCACGTCAACTGATTGAATATCGTGGAATCATATAAGCGAGTACTTACCACCGGGAGGCGGGGGTGGAGGGGGTGGGGCACCACCTGTAAGGTATGTTGTTAGTTTCGTTAGCGTCATGATTTTTGAGGAACGTACCAGGCGGCGGAGGGGGCGGAGGTGGAGGAGGCTACAGAATAGGTTAGCAGGAGATCGTGTATTGTATTTGTGCACTTACAGCGCCGCGTGAAGTTGGCCCTGGCGGTGGGGGTGGTGGCGGAGGTGGCGGCGGCGCTCCTCCGGGAGGAGGAGGAGGCGGCGGAGGTGGTGGTGCGCCTGTCGGTGGTGGGGGTGGGGGTGCAGCGGGCGGTGGAGGTGGGGCCGAAGGTGGTGGGGGCGGAGCATTTGTAGGTGGACGTGGCGGAGGTCCGCTTGGGGGTGGCGGAGGAGCATTTGGAGGTGGTGGTGGCGCACTTGGAGGAGGTGGAGGCGCGCTGGTCGGTGGGCGCGGTGGCGGTGCAGTAGGCGGCGCGGGCGGCGGTGGGGCGGAAGGTGGCGGTGGCGGAGCGCTCGTTTGCGGACGTGGCGGAGGTCCACTCGGAGGTGGCGGCGGAGCGTTCGGAGGTGGTGGAGGAGCAGTACTCGGAGGCATAGGTGGAGGTGGGGCACTAGGAGGCGGAGGTGGAGCACTGGGTGGACGAGGCGGAGCAGCATTGGTCGGGGTTGGAGGCGCAAGGCTGCTGATGCTACCACCCTCTGCACGACTACGAACGGGAGGGGGCGGCCCACGTTTGGTTCCCCCGCCGGCGCCAGCGCGTGGTGTTACAGGCGGGGGAGCTTTCTTTGGTTTGGGTTGAGCCTGTACCTGAGCGGCTTCCTGGAAAACTTTAAATACCACAAGACATAGGTGGTCGAAAAGTACACTACCTGAGCGCGATATTCCTCGACGAACCCGCGAATGAAATCTTCGTTGCCTTGCAAATCACTCTTGTTCACGCCGTATTGACCCAAACTATCCAAAAGGGTTTGCCATGAAGGATCTAGACCAGTGCTCGTGAATCCTTCGTTAGGGTCATAGCCCATGTGCGCGATATGTTTGAATCCGGAAGGTGCAGAAATCTGAGATTTATCGAACTTTGTTTTCTTGCCCTTTGTGGATTTTGCTTTGGTCGGGGTAGAAGGGGCGGCGGCCGACTTGGACTTAGCTATACATGAGATATCAGGGGTCGTTCTGTATCATAGCCAGGGATCGGCGTACCAGATGAAAGCTTATTGCGCTTCTCGAACTTCTTATACATTGTCTGAGCCTCGCTCTCATTAGGGAACGAGAATCCAATCATTGACTCCTAGAAATATGAAGAATAGTATTAGAGTCCCGTTAAGCAAACCCGCGCGGCTCGTCTGAACCCGCCACCGCAGCAGCCTGTCAAGGCACACGACAACGCGGGTACAGCGAAAAAATACCTACATCTCCTGCAAAAGAGTGAAAGAATGGCCGGTCCTGAGTATACAAAATCGGTTCGTAGACTTCGTGTTCCCAGATGATACCGCGCGTGCCCTTATCATCCACACGTAATGAGACAACTTCCCTCTCGGTACATCAATAAGACACTTCACTCACTTGAAGATCCACAACTCTCCACCAAAACCCTCCTCGCGTTTTATCACTAACAAACGCCAAGGCACCTTGGATTCCTGAGTAACTCCATTCGCCAGGATTGGGATAGGCGTAATACACTCGTGCAACGGTTGCAGTATGGATTTTCGTGGTCGTGGATGGAAGATGCTGTTTAATAGTTGCTTTGTCTTGTGCAGAAACTGTGGAAGAGGACGGCATGGTGGCCCCCCTCGGTGTTGGTGGTGGAGAGTTACAAGACCGTGGGATGAGAACGCCCGGCGCTTAACGGTGTGGCGCAGAGGCTGTGTAGATCCGCAGCAGGTGCTCCTGAACTGCGCCACCACCACAACAGCTAAACTGCGCTTTGTTGCTTTGTCGGCTAAACAGTACTATTCTTGTCCTGATATAGTCACCCCAATCGAGTGTACTGTGAAAATATGATTCCCGAGTTCTTCGCGTTGACTACTCTACATCGTCCACCACAGTAATTTGGATGACATATTGGCATGCCCTGATTTCTGATCTTGACTCGACTCTATGTAGCTGGTAGTCTATAGCTCATTTACTACTACATATTTTTCAGGTACATCCTACTCTGTTGACCGTGCTTGCTCGGTGAACCATGCCATCTGGCAATGACCTGTGCCGCCGTGTTTTGAGTAGGACAACCAATTCTTCGGCTTCACGATCACAGCCTCAGAGTCTTCGACCAAGCGTCAGCAACTTCAACCCTCGATGCTCTATCTAGTGCAAATCAGCACTCGGATTTAACAATATACTATCTCTGTGCAGATCAAGTCAACGTACCCCCCTGATGAAGGTGCGGCAATACACAAAGTCTCCCTGCCGATAGGGTGTTATATATTATCCACAAAGTATTCTTGCTCGGCGTTTTCGGCGGTCAAATCAAACATCTCGTTCTTATTCCAGATACTCTTAGGTTTGATGTGAGTTCGCTCCGCGTGAGACCAGCCTGGATCATCTCGGCGTCACTTGGACCCTGAACGATTCTGTTCTAGGCACTAATCGGTCAAGAACTGCCCGAACAATGTATCATGATGAGCCGTGAATATCTCACCCGACGAGCCAACCGAGACTGGCGCTACTTCGCTTAACTGGCCTCCATACCCGACTCCGCCGCTCACGGTGTCGCGTATTGAAGCGGATTCGTGTCAGCAGTAGGATTGTTCTCGGTCGCGTCTTGGCACTGAACTTTTCAGCTGCGATCCTCGATCTGAATGTGCTCGGCGCTGTGGTCCGCGTGGATCGTATGCGGCGAGCATAATTGCACTCGGCTAGTGCTCAGTATTGAGTCTCGTAGATAGCAGTATTTCAGGGACGAATACAATCGTGTGTCTATATATAAACCGTCATGTCGGCAATACTCAGAGTCATCATCTGTTCGCTACTACTCAATCTTCGTTACTCAACCACATCTAAAATCTCATCATGTTCTTCTCCAAGTCCATTGTCTCCGCCGTCACCGTTGCTTTCGTTGCTGCCCTGGGTGTTGCAGCCGAGCGTCACGTTGTGCACTTTGACAACAGGTGCGGCCGTGGTACTGTAAGTACTCCTATATGCGCTATCAATAGTTTATTATACTCATATGTATTCCGGTGCAGCCTACTCTCGTGCAAAACGGTCGCATTTTGTCGACTGGCGGTGACTACGTGAGCAACGGACCTCTCGTTGCCGCGATCGCCTACCTTCAAACCGGCAATTGTCTCCTGAACGGCGAGAACTGCTCGACGCTCGAGACTACGCTGAAGAACCCGACTTGCGCCGGTTGCGGATCGAGCACAGATGTTTCGCTCATCCCACCGCACAAGTTCTCGGTCACGACTGGGTTCGGATACTATAATGGTTGCGATGGAACTGGCAACAACTGCAAGTCAGCCGGATGCTGCCCCGGTGGAGCGTTCTGCCAGCCGACGGACTACCAGTCCCAGCGCCAGTGCCAGGCCAATGATGTAAGCCGCTTGATTAAAAGGATAGAGTCGTTTGCTAACTGGACGGGTGTGAAATTTAGGTCAACTTGGCAATCACCTTCTGTGCCTAAATAATCAGCCGAGCCTTGGGCACAAAATAGATTGGCAGGCCTACATTTCTGTCGATTCCCGTGCGCATTAGGCTTTGGACTTTGTGACATAGAAGCATCTTGTAATCTCACCCTTGTGATTAATCTATGCGATGCATCTGGGTGTTTAACCATACTCCCGGGCTGATCATGGTCCTTCAGCGCTAAAACAGGGTATATGCGTGCTTCTTACTGATGAGGGTGACTAATTGGGTCATTTGATATGCTCTGCCTTCAGGTTATCTTGATGGTTGCCAGTAGCGATATCAGGGAATATAGGGCGCATGGTAACATGCGGCCATGGCTATAAACCCGAGACAGGGCAGAGTGGCAGTGGTCGTAGAGTTGTGCCCTCTGATGGAGACCACATACAAACCACATAGCGTGCGTTCAAGTCTGGTATCCAATCAGTGTGCAATTACCTTACTGGATGTCCTACCACCTAAACTGTAGTACGCTGAACCAATCTCTCTCCCGCAAATTCCGGCCTCGGTATGCAGTTTACAGCGCTAGCATTATTCCCACAATACTCACGGTCATCACCCACCACTTGCACTTGGCTATTTGTTCATTTAGGTATCGCTGTCAGCGACTAGCGGGGGATCCGGCCTTCAGCAATGGTTCCGCGGACTTTCCTCGACGCCAGTCGCCCATTTCTCACCAGAAGCCATCGAGATCGTAGAGGAGCGCTGGAAAGTGAAATGGGAGTATTACAATCAAACATTTCGAGAAGAAGCTGAGCAAGCCGCGCTCGACGACAT
>WSTH01000272.1:0-30072 GCA_019616345.1 Ceratobasidium sp. 395
CATGTTTACGTGGTCGAAGATGCGGTGGATCTTGCGCAAATTGTTAGAGATGTTACGAGGTATGGAGGGAGTTTTCGACCTGAGGTACGTCGACTGAAGATTTCATTATACTTGAGTTGGACTGACAGGTGGGTAGGATGTGTATGAATTTATTCAGAGACGAAGTGATTGGAAGAAGATCGAGAAGACTGTGGATAAGACTATGTATAACCTTAGCTTCAAGGAAGATTGTGTTGTTTGTTAAGCTCTGTTCGTTTCGTCGTGAGCAATCACGATACTGTCTGAGCGAGACGTTGAATCCTGGAGCGTGCTTTCGTATCTGATGCCACCAGCTGATTGCCCTATGCGGACTCGACCGAAGACTCCTATGACGTTGTGCTTGCTCTTAAGCCGGCTACTTGAGTTCGGGCTAAAATATGAGTAACTTCCTCAACATCTCTTTTCTTACCCGTTATATCCAAATAACGCCGGACATTCTTCGTAGACAGGTTAGTTTTGCGACCGTCGGGTAGTAGCTTCCCTTCGTAGCCTGCGCCGGCCGCTTAGAAGCCACGCCAAGTCGATGTACGAAAAATAATAGTCCGCAACATTCCGATCGTCTCTTGCTCGATGAGTTCCACCCCAAAACGGGAGTTTCTCCTAAATTGCTCGCATTCCAGTTGGTAAGTATGATTTAAATCATCTTTGGCTTGCATATTATAGTACTCTGGGCGATTTCAACGAATTGTGTCTTGGTCCAGTGTTAGAAGCGAACAGTGGACACCTTAATTGAGAACCACCGACTCGCGCACGGCGAGCGGCTTCACATCAATCTCTCCGCATGACCCGTTCGCACCCTTTCTCTTGGCTGACTGAAGCCATATGGTTGCCGCTTGGTTACCGCCCTGATTCTCGATCAAGTGACTCGTTGGTTCTCGTTATCGAGCACGAAGACCGTCCTTCGCGTGAGAGTCCTAAGCGCATACACCGAGAGGCCGCACAACTCTATGAGCTTAGGTTTGAAACATTCCTCCACATCCTACTCACGTGTATAACACTGACTGTCGATGTTTAGTTTCAGCCGGCAAATCCGACTGGTTCCGAATCAGGCAAGTCTCAAGAGGGGTGTTTTTATACCAAACGGAGATACATCCGCCACAAGGCGTAGAAAGTCCAAACTTCTGCTGAATTCCTAACTCCTGATACGAGGCGTTTTCGAAATCCTAGGTATCACAACGTTTCTTCATTAAACTTCTTTGCTCACGTGGCCCGCCCAAAATAAGCAATGCCCATCACCTGCGGAGATCCGTCATACGAGCAACGACGTGGTTAACATGTCGACTTACAGAGAAACACCTCAATCTAGGCCGAACATATTCGACCATCTTAGCGATTTATGTCAATAGCGCCGAGTCCCACGCCGCCCTATGGAAACATGCTACCATAAGTTGCATCTCTGACAGCCGAAGGCGCGCTTAGCTCTTGGCCTCAGGAGGTTCCGCTATTGCAATGCCTAGCTATTCATTGTCCGAGACCGGCGGGCTACCGAAGCACATCTCTTTCTCGTGACACCTGGATACCCCTATATAGGCTACGTCGGTCACGACGGTTCAGTAGGTCCTTTGTGTACCAGCCCCTAAGTCGATACCCCTCCCCTTACTCTCATTTTCGCTCTCTCTCTCTGACTACTTCCCACTTTCACTCTCCCCCCGCAATAATTTCAGATATGCTAACAAAGATTATCGTCACATTGCTACTTAGTGTGGCTACGTCGGTGGCCTTGCCAGCTTCGGTCCCGCGTGCGGGAGTAACCACCTTAACCGCTGCTCAAATCTCCTCGTACCGGCCTTATGCGTAAGCACATCAGAGTTAACGGTGCTATTGTTTTGGTATTTACAGACGCTATAAGCCTCCTAGCTCGTGCAGGGTATTGCCCGGCAAGTAAAACTGCAACATGGTCATGTGGCGGTATGAAATATGTATTATTTCTCTGAATATCTCATTACTCACGCTGCTTGCCCAGCTCCCTGCAACGACCTTCCCGGGTTCATCCCGTATGCCTCCGGTGGAGATGGCGTTGTTACACCATTCTGTGAGTGAATCCGGTTTGGGTGATATCACTACTTACCCTACTATTATAAGGGTATGTTGGGTACTACCCGGCTCTCAAGTCTGTCGTCGTCAGTAACCAGGGGACTAACCCATCTAAGATGTAAGTTGGGGAAGAGTTGTGAAGATTTTTGACCTATCTAACAAATTTGATCTTGATACTAGTGTACCTTTGCTGGTTGATGGTGACTTCTTTTTGGATGCTCTGGATGCCAAACTTTTCCCTGGAGTTTCGTCCTCAGTAAAAACCCACAATGGCAAGTATCCGTGGGTGTAGGAGGCGCTGATGTTTACCCCTATATTTCCAGGCTTCCAAGAAGCCCAAGAGCGTTCGGCCACTGCAAAGCTCGCCGCTATCAAAAAAGCAATGTCAGAGAGAAGTACCTCACTGGTGACGCTCACTGGGCACAGTCTTGGTAAGCCTCATAGTTTATGATCGATGGAATAGGTACCATTTACGTGCGTAATTCATCAGGTGGCGCCATCACTCTCATCGACGCTCTTTACCTCTCAATTAACCTGCCGTCCGCCACACTCAAAGTTGTGACCCATGGGATGCCTCGTGTCGGGAACCCTGCGTTTGCAACTCTAATGGACTCCAGAGTAAGCAAAACACTTTGTTTTGTATCGTTTTTCGAGTGCTTATTCGACTTCGATAGATCAAAGACTTGACTCATATAAACAACGAGAAGGATATTGTTCCTATCGTCCCTGGGAGATTCTTGGGCTTCGCTCATACATCCGGTAAGCCAATTCAACCTTTTTCATGGTTAAACCACTTATTCTTCTTCTCAACACAGGCGAGAAACACATTCTTTCCCCTGGAAACTGGGTAGCTTGCACAGGACAAGATAACACAGATTCTCAGTGCACAATCGGGACGGTTTCCAACGTATTAGTCGGTGACCTTAACGACCATGGTGAGTTTATACGTAGTTGGATTTTCTTTAATCAGAGTACTAAATGATGTTCCGCTGATAGGTGGCCCGTACGAAGGTGTCCCGATCGGCGACTGCGACGATTGAGTTGCACTATCAAAATAGCTATACTTCGTTCTTTTTTCTTGGGTTTTGAGAAGTATATATTGAGAATTTCAGACAAGCTGTGCTTTTGCCGTTATATGCAGCCAACGGGAAAGTTTGTTCATCGGCTATCGTAAGCATTACCACGCTCATGGTAGTGGCGACATTCCTTTAAGATCTAGCAACTGAGAACATACAGTCACTGTATATGGTGATCGTGAATCTACGTACCTGATACTCAACACGAGTTAGCGAAACTTGAGCCCAACTGGTACTTTAACTAATGGGCCACAACACTGGGTCCAGAGTTAACGCGCCATTTTGGCAGCGAGCTGCAACTGATTGGCATACAATATGCGCACCACTTACATTGAGATAGAGAGACTAGGCAGGAGATCTTCTCGAGGCTCAGCTAACACCGCAGGATACTCAAAACTGGCTCAACTAGCGGTATATAGACTAGAATTGAACCTCAGTTGGGGTGTCAGTTGAGGACCAGGTCTGCCAACTCTGAGTGTCCCCACTTGCGAGTGATTGTATTTTGAACTTTTAGAAAGGTGAAATGCTACTGCGCCAGCATTTGTTGAGTGGGTCGATCTGACGAAGAATTCAGAACCGGCTTCGCCACTTCTGCAAGTTCCTCCACACTCTCTGCCGCGAAGTGCCGAGCTTGCGACCTGCTTGGTAAGTTGGCTACCAATGAACTTCAAAGCGTGTTCCAAGATTGGGAAATCTCCTGGGATACAATGTATGCGCCCCCGCTGTCATTCTGGTTAACTAAGCACACAAGAGTCTTTAAGCAAAAGGTTGATATGTTCGAGTTCGCCGGTTTTTCATGACGGCTACTATCCTAATAGACATATAACCCATCATTTATTTCACTCCTGGGTCCGTTGTTGGGACGCTGGGACCACAGTAACCAGATTCTGCTAGAATAGCGACTTGCTTTTCCCCTCTATCATAGATCCTCCCAGATCATATAGAATTGGTAGTTGCGAGCAGTCACATTGGTGCACTGGCCTGCGGGGGGGATCGCTACAGCCTGCGATCCACGTCAGATAATCAAACATAGCAGAAGCGTTCAACGTACAGCGGACGAGTTATTCTGCCGGGAGTCATCTATTGCTACCAGTATTAAACTCTCATGAATGTGAAAGTGGGCGGTAATCGTTTTTCCAGTTAAGTCTGCCTTGTTACGGTAGACCAGTTGGCCTTGAAACGAGCTTGTGTCTAGCAAAGCATTCCATCAGTAAGTGGGAAGAAGTCTAAAAATTCATCATTCAAACGCTTACTAGTAGGGAGGCACTTTTCCCCCATTACTTTGAACTGTAGGTTTAGGCTTGGGACATTCATATGAGTGAAGTACCCGTCAGAGTCAAGGTGGATGCTACACGAAGCAATACAGCTATTGTGATGTATTGACTCGTGGTATCGCGGCATGGTTGAGAGAAGTGCACTCGCGGGTGGTGCTCGTGTGCTGTGAGTAGACGAGAGGAGAGTACAGATCTTGCTCGCATATATCCTCCTCCATGCTTGATAAGCGCCCGAGAATCAGAGAAGTGTTGTGTGATCGGCCAGTCGGGTCGAGAGATGGAGCTTCCGGCTATATACCACCGAAATTACAGTCAACCCTATTTGCTTGAGACCCTACCAAAAGTACGCAGGAAAGGAAAACTCTTTCGACCAACGAGCAACGGCGAAGGCGGGTTATGACTCGAACGCTGCAACAACTCGTGTCGGATATAGATCAATAGCTTTGTCAAGAGCCTTGAAGCTCAAGATGCCTGGCTTCAATATCTCCGTTTCTCCAGTGCGAATACTGGACGAGCAGAGCGTGCTCGTCACCAGTATGACATCCGCTGACTAAGCGCTCAGGGTAACATCCAACCAGATGATAATTAAACAGCCTCATCGTCCAGCGACCCCCTGACTGACCCCATCCATCACTCCTACGGAATCGACCATGATGCTCCGTGATTCGCTTCCTGGATAACACTCTGTGCTAGGCTGTATTGGTGTGACTTTGACTGTCGCAAGCTTCGGCTTTCTTCTAGAAGAACTCCCCGTCCCGCTTACCACTCGGTTTGGCCAGACCAACACCGAGCCCCAAAACCAGGAGAATTAGAGCAAGCTCAAGAGACTAACTGGAGTCACATGGTATTTATCAATTGACTGGACCGAATTCGGCTGACAAAAGTTCTTGGTACTGTATTCTCGGCTGGAATGACCGCCTGTTTCGTGTTCTGCTCACTTGCTCTTCCTATGTATGAGGACATGCGCCAAGCGAACACTTGACCATTGTAACTTTCAGGTGCCATCTAAGCGACCTTCGCGCTTAAATCACACCTTAGAGCTGTTTCAAAGCGGAAACATGGACCATTTCATTCGCGCTTCTTTGGGATCGACGTGCCTGGTACGTGGTGGGATCGTGTCAACCATCCATCTGAGACATCCTGGCCGCCGCGGAATCTATTGACCAAACCTACACGGCAAACCCCTCAAACTACGGATCAAATGTTGGGCTTCTTATTTCAGCCCTCCCATGCCGAGCCCCGGTTCTACCGCCCTACTTAGCAATTTTGACTACGGTTTCGATGCTTGGCTGTGGTAATATTCAAGCCTGAATATCTAGTCTCTCGTTATGCCGAATCAGACTATTGTTCGATGTTGCTCGTAAATTTGACGTCTCGAGTTTCCCTCCGCGCATAAAGAGCCGCCATGCTTCGCGACAAATAACGCAGCAGTCCTAGCAGTCCTGCTTCTGTGGATTGACCGCCTCGAGCGACTATGCTCGCTAGCATTTTTCTTGGTGCGTTTCTTGGTGCGGCTGCTTCCGTAGCCTTTCCTCTCTTGCATCGGCGCGGGGCCGTCACCGATCTCACGCCTGACCAAATTTCCGCCTATAAGCCTTATGCGTAAGCAGATTCTACGCTACTATATTAACTTCACTTTATACAAATCCATTGTTTAATTGTCTAGCTTGTTCTCTCGAGCTGCCTATTGCCCGGCTAGTCTAACGGCAAATTGGACTTGCGGGGGTATGTGAAGTTATATGATGTCTTATGGTCCACTCTGAACTAGTTCACATCTTTAGCTCCGTGCACCGACCTTGTTGGATTCGTTCCCCACGCATCTGGCGGAGATGGCATTGCCACGCCGTATTGTGAGTAATAATTTAGGCTCTGGGTTCACATGTTTAACTAGCCACTCCTTCAGGGTATGTCGGATACCACCCCGCCTACCACTCAGTTATTGTCGGCAACCAGGGGACTGATACCTCGAAATTGTTGGTGAAAAGCTTTTATTTGATACTCGGCTGACTCTCTCACCGCAGTGTGCCCTTGCTAATCGACCTCAGCCTTCAACTGGAAGAACTTAGTCCCAGGCTCTTCCCTGGAGTTTCGCCGTCGGTTAAAGTGCATACTGGTGGGTAGTACTCTATGCTGAAGTCTACTAGCGTTTCCGTATTTAGTGCTTCGATAGGTTTTGGGAGGGCTCAAAAACGCTCAGCGGTTGCGAAGCTCAATGCTGTCAAAAAAGCCATGTCAAAACATGGGACTAACCATGTGACGCTTGCGGGACACAGTCTCGGTAAGCCCGTGCAGACTGACCTTCAAGGGCTTTGTAACTTATAATCGCGTTGCTCCTTTGCCCCAGGCGGTGCGATTTCCTTGATTGATTCTCTATTCCTATCGATCAATCTACCTAACGCAAAGCTCAAAGTTGTAACTCATGGAATGCCCCGCGTTGGAAACCGTGAGTTTGCGAACCTTGTTGACTCCAAGGTAAGCACAGTCGCATACACCCACTAGCATACTAAATTCTGGGACCGTAGATTTCAGATTTAGCGCGTATCAACAATGGGCATGATGTTATTCCAATCGTTCCTGGGATCCGCCTGGGGTTTACTCATACTTCAGGTAAATCACTCGCCTTTCACGTACCGATGCGGTTGACGTTTGATTATATCAGGTGAAAAACGAATTATTGATCCTGGTCACTGGATAGCATGCGATGGCCAGGATAATGAAGACGAGGCGTGCACGGCTGGCGCTGTATTCAACATTCTTTTTGGGGATATCGATGACCACTGTAAGCTTGCTTAGACCACTGAATTCCGACTGAAAAAATTAATCCTAAATGTAGCAAGCCCATACGATGGCGTCCCAGTCGCTGGATGTTCTTGAGCCCTGCATCGGTTACGAAAGTATCCTATTATTTCATCTGGATGGTTATTGTGGTACTTGGGGAAACTAGCTATATTTGTACAAATTGAGCATGGTGCACTCATGCCAATCGCTTGTAGTGAGCGACCTTTGGGTGGGATAATAGTAGCTGTGTAAGCCTCTTTCAGTCATAAAAATTGTGTCAAAAATGTCCAAAACACCCCTTTGGCGACTTGGCGAAAAATTACAGAGTAAATATCGAGAATCTAGAGGCATATATGAATGCATGACGGTTGTATGCGTCGATTTGACGCTCATTTGACCTCGATGAACACGGTTACTGCTACAAAGGAGGAGTAGACCAGTCTAAACAGCAGTTTAACCATGTAACGCTTGCTATATGCGCTATGCTAGCCAGCTTATGAGCTGCAAGAGTACGGATTGTGCATTCAGGTGAGATTTATACGCTACCGGAACCTGACAATGCTTCATTTCGTATGGCTGTTGCTCCTTGAATCCATATAGCAGCTGACTCGAGCCATGACGTAGTAGTACGGTTTACCGGCCACGGGCTCATTCTCAAAGCTTGCGTTAGAGTGAGCTGTACAATTGATGAGGGCAAGGCGAGCTTAGAGGACGAGCTAGCTATTTAGAAGGATCAGTAAGTTCTTCGGCACGGTGGATGGATTCTCTTCCGTAATTTGTCACTAGCTTTACGGCTAGTGTTTTAGGGTCATGTGGATGGTTTTATACCCTCTGGTTCTCAACCATACACCTTCTTTGTACCTGATAGTCATCAGAACACTTCAGATAGCGGGCGATGCAAGGGCAACTAGAGGTTTCGTCTCTCATACAAAAAGATGCATTCGCCGGAGCTATCCCGTGCCATCGCAAACAAACCGGGAACCGCTCCGAGCACTATCTCGTAATTGGTACGCAGAGGACCACCTTTTGTGGGTTGTAAAGTGGCCAAGAGCAAACGCCACTATTGTACGATAGTCTAAGGTATGTAACTTCGCAAGTTGATCTTATGTGGTTATTTGATTGCCACAGGGGCAAAGGGGTAGGATGTCGAGCTAAGTGTATAGATAGGGGCACGTCGGCTCGATGGGTACTCAAAAGAGTGTTTAAATTTACTTGCCGGCCGTTAGAACAATTAACTGATTTGCAAGTTGGTGCTTTTTCTAGTGGAAGCTAGCTACTGGCCAGTTCCATCTTTATCCAAATGAGGAAGGTGGATGGAGCCACCTCGTGTTGCCAATGCGTGGACGAGCTTATCACCGCTTGTGGAGAGCAGGGCTGCACTTGACCACTCCCACTCCCACTGTCGCTGGGCTACACCTTTGGCGTGCAATCTGACATATAAATCACTGCAGCATTCCGGCGTTCACTCAAAGCTCGTTGATCGACCGACAGAATGCTGGAGATTGCTTCGCATATCCTTCCTGCGATTTCAGAGTTTGGGACTATGGTCGCTGCGCCGATCTTAGCGGCTGCGTTCTTTGTAGCGGTTGGTGGTGGAGCGTTGGATGATACGATTGTTGGTGTAGAGGGTTCGTTAACTTCGCCACGACTGTGAAGAAGCTTGAACTAACGCATTATGAATTTAGAATCGCTTTTCCGATGGTGGAGGGAATTATTTCACAGGAAACATCCGCTACTTATCACCATAGACGGCGACAAGAGTACCCGCCATATGGGGCTCCGTGATGACCCACCACCTTACGCCTCCCCAGTCGAAGGCGAACAACTCGAGTTGACGTCTCGCAAAGAGCGAAGGAGGACGATGGCCGAAGAGGCCGTAGCAACCTTTGGCACAAAGTCTGCTTCGAATTCACCTCCCCGCACGGGCCCGCCCCCGACTAGCCCTCGTGTGATCGGAACGAGGCGAAGGAGGAGTAGGGGAAATTCGCGTGTCGGTGCGGAGCTTGAGGCTTTCTAGAGCTGGACTTTAGGGACGAGTGAGGAAGATATTGTGCTGTGGAGCTGCTTTCATTTTTGGAATTGGGTCAAATTGTCTGTGACTGCTTGCAAGTTTTGGATCAATGTATCAATGTATCAATACACGCTTGAATGTTCATTGCTTTCTTTCTGAGAGTTGCAGTGTGAGAAATGAGGGGTAAAGGGCGTGAAGTAACGTACATCCCTCAATGAATCTCCGCAACATGAGTCGGACAGAGCCGAGGCAATTGAGTCGGTGTCGAAGGGTCGGTCGGTCACGTGGAGTTTTCGCATGTCCGGCGCTCGGCAACTTCCCCGCATTGATCTGGTTCCGACCACCAACCTCTTCCGTCATTGCAGCCACTTTACAGAAATGCTCGATAATTATGGAGGTTGTAAGCCTGTGAGTGCCGTTGTAAACCGAGTAGCCTTCTCTGTCATTCATGAAATCTGCAGCACCACGACTCCTTTACACTATTCCTGTCATCAGGACTTATAATTGGTTTAATTCTTTCGTACTTGCCTCAAGTGAGTTTGTTCATCCGTTCTTGTTGGCGTATGTTTGATGTCATGCGTCTTTAGCATCTTCGTATTATCAACGCGAAATCATCAGAGGGGCTTAGCCCGTGGTATCTTCTGCTAGGCAGCACGTCGTCAGCAGCTGGCTTTCTCAACGTGTGAGTTCTCCCCGTCCTTTCGTGTCAGATTATTATGCTAACAGCATCCGTTAAATAGAGTAACTCTACAATGGGGAGTCATCAAATGTTGCAAAGAGCTAGTGAGTCACCTCAGCGCGTCATGTACTGCGCTAACAAATCCCGCCAGTCCAAAGGCGCTTGCTTCGAATCCGTACTCGGCATAGTCCAAGTTTTCTTCCAATGGTTCATGTTCTCAGCCATGTACGTCCCCCGCCTGCGTCATCCCCTCGCTAACCACTGACTCGGTCTCATTAGCTTTGTTTTGTACCTCCTCTATTTCCCACCTCATCTCAAATACGTCACCGTCAAGCCCCAGCCTCACCCTGGCCACCCGGCTCGATGCGACTGCGAGGCGTGCGAGCTCGCGCGCAAGGGCGAATATGAAGAGTCGACGAGCGAGTGGAAGATGAGCGTAGTATTGGCGTGTGTCGTTGCTGCTCATTTGTGCGTTAATAATTCCTTTATATGTTGCCCTACTGACATTGGACTGTATTTAGCCTCATCTCGCTCTTTACGACCTTTTTCATCGTTCTCTACGATGACCGCGCACCCGGCGACCACTCTTCCCCACCCGACCCACGTATTAGCCTCTGGGCAACGTTCCTCGGGTTATCTTCGACTATCTTGTGCGCGATTCAGTACACGCCGCAGTTGTATCGAACTTGGCACGCCAAGACCGTTGGCTCGCTCAGCATTCTGATGATGTGCATTCAAACGCCGGGCGCGGTGCTGATGGTTCTGAGTATTGCACTAAGGTGAGCATATCCTCCATGAAGGACTCTTTTCTTCCTCGCTCTCCCCAAATAATCATTCACGATTTGCCTTTTACCAGGGAGGGCACAGACTGGACGTCCTGGGCCATGTTCGCAATGGCCGGGTTCATGCAAGGTCTCTTGCTTATCATGTGCCTATTCTGGAAACGGCGCCAAGCCCGACTCGGGATCGACGATTACGGTCGGCCTTTGATCAACGCCGACGAACGCACGCCGTTGTTGGTCGATCGGTCGTCGTAATATGAAACGAAAGTGTTGCCGATAAGAGATGGTGTATCGTTGATTTGGGACGGGTTTATCATCGATAGGAAACGGAGTGCCGCTATTAGGAGCCGAGTGCCGCTTTGATAGGGAACGATGTTAGGAAACGGAGTATCGCAGACAGGAAACGGATTGCCGCTAATGGGAAACAGACTACCTTACCTCGTACGCTGTGTTTGACTTTTTGTCTTTTCGGAATACCGAGCCGAACGTATAACCCCTCTCTCTAATTTATCCTATTGTCGTCGCGCGGGGACCTCATTTCAGAGTTGTAGTTGAAACTTGAGCTAGTGTGGAGCTGAGGTATTTAGCCGTCTGAGTGAGAGTCAGAGTAGGCACGTCCGGCTCGGTTGTGCCGGTACGAGCGCCACCCAGTGCGAAACTTGGTTGAGAGGCTTGTTGACCACAGCCCGAGGGGATGATCACCATCAACTGTTAACGACAAGCATGTTTTTCTTTCTCTCTTCCGTATGTCAAACGAGAATGAGAGTTCGGGCCCGATTTCATCATAGTGCGCGCACTCAATCAATTGAGAGCGCTCATCCCCCATTTTGGCCCCCTGTAAAATCAACCAGCAGGCTAATTCCACTTCCCAAAGCGTGCATACGTAGGACGGGCGTCTGTCTCTCCACAAGTCTCAGCGATCATGAGAAAAAAAACCGCCGGCGCAAAGGTCTACCAACATGGCTTTTCGCTCTCACTCAATTCGGGGTTGGATTGATGAAAAAGTTACAGCAAGTAATCAACTGTATGATGGGCACACGCCTCGCCTAAACCCCGTGTTCCCATTTCTTTTACGTCGTGTTCAAATCCATGGCACGCGTCGTGGGTTTTTCTTTCTGGCAAAACCGAAAAAGCGTTACGTGTTATCGATGACACGAAAAAATGATTGGGATGATATCATAGTTAATAGAACATGAGGAAGAGTGCGGAGGTGGGAGCTAGTAGTACAAATTCTTCCGTTGGGAACCGAAGAGATCATATGAATCGTGAACAGGTGTATGATAAACCAGTGAAACGAGAACATATATAAGAGGGAAAAGAAAACCGGGGGATAAATCGTGGATAAGGGTAAACAGAGCGCATTAAGCGCGCAAGGAAGGAAATATACGTAGAATCGTCAAGATCGTTTGTCGTAAAAAAGAAATAAAATGTATCAAAAGAGTCGTTCCAGTCGTCCAGAGATCCATTCGTGTTCGGTCATTCAAAGAAAGCGAATATTAATGTTTAATTTGAGGTGAGAGTGTGTGCGCTGCACTTTCAGTCGAGTCGGAAGCGAGAAAAGGGCCAAGGCAGGGTGCGAACGTGGTAAAAAAAAACGTTCAGTGGCTAGAGCGAGCGTCCTTGAGGAGTTCGCCGATACACTGAGCGACGACGTTCACGCCGTACCGGACCTTGTCGCGCTCCGAGGGCTCGACGCTGTTGATCCACTTGTCTTCCCATTGTTCGGGGCGCCTGTATCAACAAACGCATAGCCACTTAGCTCCCATTCGTGGCTTGCATACATCAACAACTGCTACTCACCACAACGACAGCGCACTCTTCAACCTCTCCTTTGGACTCCGATGAGGCGAATGGTTCGGAGACAATAAAAACTTTTTAATCCGGTCGGGTGTGAGGGATCGAGGCGAGTCGGGCTGGAAGCCGACTGGCCAAGGCACGTTGTGGAACGTGAGTGGCGTCGTTGGCGCGGACGGGATGGGCGATTGGAGGCCGGCCCAGCGACATTCGTAGGCTGTCCAAGCCGCGGCGGTGCGCATGCGGTCGTCGGATTGGACGGTGCTCCGGGTGCGTTCTCGGTGGTGGTCTCGTTCTTGAGCCCGCTCTGCGCGTTCGCGGTCCCGTTCTGCACGATCACGGTCCCGGTCTCGTGGTTCTCGGTCTGCACGCTCGCGCTCTCGATCGCGCGGTTCCCTCTCACGGTCCCTCTCACGGTCTCGGTCCCGGTCTCGATCCCTCTCCCTCTCCCTCTCGCGCGGTCGACTGATATCCTTCTCCTCGGCGGGCTGGTACGGTCGTGCGGCAGCAGTAGCGGGTCGGACGTTGGCGGCAGCGGTAACAGGGCGGCTGGTCGGGACTGCGGCGGAGGGACGTCGTTCGCGGACAAACTCGCGCGAGGAGATGGGTGCGGCAGGGGCGGGAGCCGACGAGGGCACGACGTTGGACGGACGACGTTCACGGATGAATCGGTCGGCTGTGGTGGGGGGTGATGAGACGTGGGATGAAATCTTGGTCGGAGGGGATGTATGCAGAGTCTTGGTCGATTGACGACGTTCGCGCGGGGTACGTTGCAGTTCTTCAGCAGGGGGTTCGGCGTCGACCGCGGCGGTGCTGGGGCGACGACGGGCAGAGGCCGCAAGACGACGACGACACTCCATGCCCATGGCCGACACACGCTCGATCCGCTCCTGGACCTGCGCCTCCTCGTGCCTCCAGATCTGCTCAGCATAGTCCCATGCGGCTCGCGTATGTCGGTCCGAGCGAGAGGTGTTCGCCTTGGAATGCGAGATCCGCTGGACCTCGCGTTGGAAGACGGCCTTTTCGTGGGCCAGGCGAGCGCCGACGGCGTCGATGGACTGGAGCATCCTGTTCTCGTCCTTGGCGATCTGGTGTAGGAGCGCGTCGAGGTGTGTGCGCGGGCTGAGCTGGATCCGGTCCCGCAGTTGCGACAAGCGTTGGCCGAGCATGACCACGACGGCCTCTTCGTGCTCGATTTCGTCTTCTTCGCGGTGGAGGGCAGCCCATGTGCGGGCTACACCCTCTTGTTGTTGCCGCGCCCACATGTTGTAGTCCATCGCCGGCAAGGTAGCGTGTGGGAAGGCAGGGCAGGTAGGATGATAGGGGGGGGGGGGGTTACAGCTCAAGGCCGGGCTCGATCTGGGTTGGTTTTGTATCTGGGAGGTGGGGCTAGCTTCGTCTAGGCTCCGATTTGAGCGAGGGCTCGAGGGAAGAACGTAAAGCTGACTGCTTCGAAAAGCGGCCACGCAGTTGGGGGATGAAGGGGAGGAGAGGGCAACAAGTCCCAACCTCGCGGCAGCCTGAAGATGAAGGGGGGGACCCTCTGTCGGATCGCGCGCAAACACGTTTTTTTTGCTGGAGATTACCCGGGCTCGCCTCGTCTCACGCTGGGTTGAGATCCGCCTTGGAATTGGGGATTTGGCGGATGACGATAGCACTGCCTCGCTGGATCAGTTTGCTACGTTGTGCGTCGCGCTCGATACGGACGGGGTGTCGACGCCATATGCCATATATCGCCCGGATGAAATAGCGGAGTGCGGGCACGAGGCTGCAACGAGGCTTCACGGGGACACGTGATCCCCCTCCGGACGTTCTCGGTCCCTTGACTCGCCATCGACCGATGTCAAACTTTTTCTTTGTGCTGGACGTCGGGCTCTGTGTACGCTCTGGCGCTTTCATTCCGTTCATTTCGACCTCTTTGGGCTCGTCTCGGTCTATATTTGGATATCATGTTCCGCTCGGTCTTATGCGATCGAAATGACAGGATCGAACGTTGGAGCGGCTGATTCCTGGAGCGCGCAGTTCCACTCCACGGCAACTCCACATCGGCATCACTTGACAATTTGCGTCGATCGTTCTCTTCACTAACTCCAAATCCAAACGAAATTAAAATCCTCCTCGCTTTACGCGCTCCCCCCAAAATACCTCGGAAATAATTCTCAAAAAGAATATTCAAAACCGGGACTAAGCTCGGGCCACGATCCGAGCAGATCGCCTCGCCTCTCCCATCCGTCCCGCTTCGATTCTGGTCCTCTCGTTCGTCATACTTCGTCCTACCCAATTACCAGGACGCGATAAGAACACAACATACACACGAGTCTAATTAACACTTGGTATGACATCGTTGAACTTTGAACGTAGCTCGAACCGAAACCGCGCTGGGTCAACATTTTGATTACCTTGCCTTGATCGCTCGAGGCCTCCCGCCTCGACCTCGACGAACACTTGTTGGATTGAACATCCCCGGGGCTTACCCCGCAAATCTTTGAGCCCCCTTCTCCTGTCTCTACTCGACGTATCTGGGGATAACCACGTTTTATGCTGTTCAACAACGAATTGTACCGTCATAACGATGATCTGCAACCTCGTCCTCAACACACCCGGCATTCATCCATTCCTTATCATCCCCTCCTAGTCCTACTCTTGCTCAAATCGATCCGGTACATTCATCCTATCAACATCGACCCTCTAACCACCTCCCCTCATCTCTTGTACCCCCTTCGATCGAGGTCGGTTCTTTGCTCGCTCGGGCGTAAAACGAGTTAGTAGTAGTATGTTCCTAGAACGCAATCTACACTCTATTCCGGCTTCCCCGCATCCGCCATTGAAGGTCGCAGGGCATACTCGACGAATTCAAGTTGCTGACAACAACAAACCCATCGCGATGCGGGGAAATATGAACCCGATCGAATATCGTGTATCCATCCAAACACATCTACCTCAAATGGCGATCATTTGCTTGAACCTGTTTGGCCTATACCGATGCCCTTTCCCTTTTGTCCCGACGATACGATATTCACCAGCCGAAATTAAATCCTTCAAACCCGACTGTGATCTCGTCATTGTCGTTCCCGCACCGGTCTGGTATGGCGTCTCCTCCCGACAAACAAGTACCGAAACGTGCCGGAGGTCGGCATTATGATGAAACTTGCGATGTGGACCGGGGTTGGTAGTGGCGTTACGGGGAAACACGGGTGTTTCCATGTAAAGAGGGGTAGAGGATTATAGGTATGTGTTGCCTCTCCCTCGTTGTTGAGTGTTTCTACTGGGTGCTTAGCTTTCCACCTGGGTGACCATAGACACGGATTGGATTCACGCTGGTGCGCCATTTCCACGATGCTCTACTAGGATGGCTAACACAACATCCGGCCCTGTTTCTGAACGATAGATAATAAACACGGGTTAAACCTCACGGTGTGTGTTGCTAGCATGGCTGTCCAGTTAGGCTGCTAAGCCCTATATCTCGAGTCCGGTTTTGATATACACGAGGGGACAGTAGGACGGGGGAGTCTAGGTACTAGCTCAAACAACCATGCTATTGGCATTTTCACGGGCTAATCTACCACCGAAAAGCAGCTAGTTAGACTTGCTACTCGCCATTCGACTCCTGTTCCAGCCTAGACAATAGACGTCCCCTATAACCTATACGACCACGATGCGTTATATGGTCCAACAACCACGATGCACTATACGACCTAACAACCACGGCCCGGGTGGGTTGACCACGATGCGGTACGTACTGTGGGCAGAACTAAACGGCCACGATGTCCCTCTAGTCGACCACGATGCCGCATAGTCCACGCTCGATACCTATGACGTTTGTCCCCATAACCCTCGGTTCCCCCGGCGCCACGGCCCGACACAATGTAAATAACCTGCCCATTCTGATTAATACGATATAATGCGCGGTTATAGCCGTTCGCCTGTCATGCGAAGATAGCCGTCGGGAAGTCTATACGCATCGTTTTGCTGACTGTACCAGCGCAATTCCTTACTCGAGGGCACAGGGGGCACAGCCAAGCGAGCCACATTGTCTGCAAGTGACCAAAGCACCACACGCAAACCACAGTTCTTCTTCTCTACTCTAATACGGCTCGGACCTTGCGCACCACCCACACCACCCCCTCCTCCCATCGCTCCTCAAAAGCCTCGAACCTGCTCATACCGTCGGGCGCGCTTACAGTAAGAGTGATTGCCTAGGCCCGAAAGCTGCTCGCTGCGATCACCTCGCTCTCCACGTGCCCAGAATGCGGGGTTAGGGGTTCCCGGGTCTAGTTCCTGGGTTCGTCGCCTGACGATCTGAGACCGACCGGGGGATCTCGATGTTATGAGGGGGATTGTCGGAAGGTATGGTAAATCTGTTCTTATTTTCTGTGGAGGATGGGAGGTTGAGGGTACGATCGGGAGGTTTGTCAGACAGGATATATTATCGGATGTATGCGCGCATATAACAGGATTTTGATATCACATGAAAGCCATGGAATATATGTCACCAAATGTCTTCTCTCCTAGCGGTGGAATCTCAGGTTGACGAGGCCGAGGAGTTACGATAAGTTAAATCGTGGTATGGTTGAAGTGAAAACGGTAAAGTGAGCGTCTTGTGCACGAAGAATCGGGTGTTTTCACCAGCCTTTCTACACGCATGATGAGTGAAATGACTGCGACTGCGCAAAAAATCAACGGCCAAGAACCGGGTTAGAGGCGGGTTCGCGAGATGATGTGCATGATGTGCGAGCATCGCGGCCAGTATAGCAAGCACTTTAGCGCTTGATCCAGCCATCTACTGCCTGACCTCAACTCCAGTGCCACACCGACCGCATCAGTTCACCGGATTCTCAACGACCTTGAAAAATGAATGAACGGTGAAGCTGGAAGAGCAACCGGGCCATGGCGGTTCTACATAAAGAACGATAGGTGGAGCGGCTGGCTTATTGGGTGGGCGGCGTCTCCTTGAAGCACATCTACATACAGGTTTATAAGACTCAGTTACTTTCGCCCAATATGTTCCTCTACTCCCCAAAACAGAGTGCGACGCGCGAGGTGCAATCAAGTCCGAAAGTAGTAGATGGGTATCACGTGACCGTCCTCCTCGTTGTTACGGGTCGCCGCCTGCTGAAACCGAATATGGTTTCAGTGCTTCCCACCGAAAGAAATGTATTAGGATACCATAAGGCCAATAGAACAGAACTTCTGGGCCGCTGGAGTGGAAAGGTGGGGATGAATTCTCAATGCTGGGTGTATGCTTATCTTTTTCGTTCCTTTCAGCCTCCTGACATGCCTTACAGAGTTTCTGACTGCATAAGGGCCGTAAAAAGCGTGCCATGAGCCGGATTTGAACCAGCGACCTGTAGATCACGTGAATTAGAGCGCGGAGGTCCGCGGAACTTCAGTCTATCGCTCTCCCAGCTGAGCTATCACGGCTTACGTACTGGCCTTGAGGCTATTTTACTCATAGCCTATCACCTTCGTGGCTAATCGATCGCGCCTCAGAGACGTTGTGTAACGTTGAGAACAGCGTATACAACCAGCCAGCGTAGTCTAGTTAGATACGTATACTGAGGTGAAATACCATTATGATAGGACACAGGGTATACCTGCTACAGCAAGGCCGCGAGTTTGTCTGTAAGTGCACTGATAATGAAACTCGCGATTATTTGTCATTACGAGCAACAGAAGGAGTACCAAATAGAATTAGGAACGGAATGAAGAATGTGTATGCAGGTCCAATAAGATGGGCAAAACCACAGGCTGTGTTTATGCGCGTCCAACCATTGCTCCCAAGCTTATTAAAGCTACCCCGTAAAGGCTCACGCGCTGATCGGTGCTCGAGTAGCCGTGATCGGCAGATGCTCCCGGTGCCTTGATCACCATGATCCTCCTCGGCGACATCAAGCACCGTCTATTGGGCGCCGTTTTACTGGCTATATGTGGTAGTATCACCTTCTAGGCGGCTTCAGGTCTTGAACTCGGACCACAAGTATTTAGCTGCTAGGCCGCCTTTCGAAACTTCCAGTCTGAAATTACCCTTGCAGTTCGATACTCAGCTCACTATGACAGAAGCCGCCTTCACTCCTGAGCTCGGTTCTCTATCTAACCTTGGTGATAACAGGGAAGAATCTGCGCAGCGGTAAATACCCATTAATACTTGAATCTACTTTGGCTCACTTATACCCGCATTAGAGCCCTTCAGATCTTGAAGCAGATCGAGCAAAGCGGAGGCTCGGCCGCATTCGAAAACTGGTTGGATGAAACCAAAAACGGCGCCGACGCCCATATCTTACCCGACTTCGCAGCAGGGCTTCAATCCAACGTAGAAGCCGGCATTCTGCCCTCGAGCGTCGGGGCCTGGTCCGATGATAGGCATATCCCAGTCCACGCTAAAATCTTCTCAGTCGGCCTATATACCATTCTCGAACTCCGAGCGTCCGTAGACGGCAGCGACTACTTCGGGTCAGGCGGCGCTTTTGGTCTCGGTGTCGGGTACCTCAACTTTGACGCGGATATGGTCCTCCATGACGGGCGGAGCTTTGAAAGTTTCAGAGCGAACGTCTCTCGATTCTGGTTCTTTGCTGGCACTTTGATGAACGGACAGCCAACAGCAACAATCAGGTTCTATGATCAGGCCGGGAACGACATAGCTACTGCTCTTGCGGTCATTGGCTTTGGCATCGCCGCGGCGTTTGGGTTCAAGGGCGATTTTGAAATTCGAAAGTTAGTGACCAGGCCGCTCCCAAGGACGCTGGCTGAAATATAGAATAACTAGGACCTAAACCATACGACTTTGCCGCCGGGTAGCTCTCGATAGGGTCCTCCCAGGGTGGCTAATTGCATGAGGAGACTAGGTATTGGCAGCTTAGCGTTGAAATAGAACGGCAAATGAGTTTGTTTTGAATCGTATAGTCTTCGAAACCAGTATTGAAACGATGCAGAACGTACCATTATATCTAAAATAGGTTGGTATATGAGATTATATGCGCACGATTAATACAGTTAAGACGTAGTTTTTCGAATATAAGATAAAAATTGTGAACATCCTATTGGGCTTGTTTTCAACTCAGTTGCAATCGACTCAACATTCATTAACCGATAAGAACTTATAACGTATGGGGCATAATGCACAGCCCTCGAAGCGGAACCTGCGCGGACATAGTTCCGTCCCATCAGTGCGGCACCTGACAATCTGCTCGCTCACCTCAGAAGATAGCTTTAATTACGGGGCGCACTCTAAAGCGAATTCTGTAAATAGTGCTGATCTCTGCGCGGTTTGAGTCGAAAAGAAACGTCGTCAGCTGCAGCGTCAAGCACTGCTAAAGTTTGGTCTTCATCAGAGCTCGCTATTTCACCCGCTACTCGCTGGCATTTTGTCTGTGTAAATCGCGCTCCCGAGGCTCATACTGCCATCATGCTTCCATCATGAATCGAACAGCTGCTCGGCATCGGACGCCCGTAGTCGTTGTTTCTACATAAAATGCGCATAATAAGATCTGAGAACCTCCTAGTTGGGAATTCCGCGTGTCTAGGCCCCCTCTGTGCTTCAGGGTTATGAAGTCACGAGTGGCTGAATTGAATACAACGTGGCTAGGTTTCAGTCTGGAGGGTTGCATGTGGTTTTCGATCAGATGCTTAGCAGGCCGAAGTGTGTATGCGAGGCTTGAGAACTTCATCGTCATATAACTATAAAGACTTCGAGCGCAAACCGTCTTACCCAGTCAGGCAGGATCTCGGGCTGCTTGAGTCTCAAGTTATCCGTCACCTTAGTTCTTGTTGCAAGGTTTGATTTGGCGGAGCTCGCTGGACACGTACGCGTTCATGCTGCGCGTAAGTAATGTGAAGACTTGGCTGAGTTTGTTCTGAACATCTAGAGTTTATCCCTTACGTACAACATCATCCACACCTGACAAGGATAAATTAGGCCAATCAGTAAACACGGTGCAGTGCAAATAAGTAAATACTTGCATCCGTTGTCGAGACTGGTATTACACGATTACCTACACGTTCCAATCGGGTACCTTAAAAATGGTGATCGTAATGACGCTTTGAAGAGCGTGTTTCATCGCCCTAAAAGCATAATTCGAGAAACTAACATGTGTATACGCGGCGATCGCATGCGTTGGTTGGATAGCACCAAGGGATTTTTACGGTCAAATGACCGAGCGCTTGGTGACCGTGCTGGACCAGGGCTCATGATTAGTTTGGTTTCGCCGAATCCCCACAAAATGTATTGCTAATTTGTGTCCGTTGCTACAACACGATAGTTACAGCTGGGATATGCTCCTGGTAACAAAAGTAAGTTATACATGTTATTAGTTCGATTTTGTGTCGTTGCTTGCTTAGTTTGCCTTCGTTTTTGAGCTTTGGTGACATAAACTTCGAGTATTGAGTGACTCAGCCAAGAGATTTTACTGCTGTCGTATCCCATACGTGGACCCATAAAAGCCGCCCTATACCTCTAAACCCCGTTTTTAGTAATCATCACAAGAGGCGATCCTATATAGTGGTTTACTAGGCTCCGTAGCAGCCAGCACCCACCAAAGATTTCTCACCCTGAACCCCTATTACACGGTTGCGCATATATTGCTAGTCGGACTTTAGGTCGGCTCAATCTCTTCTCGCATAAATTCATCAATCCAAAGCTCCAAATCACGAGGATTTCAGTGTTACCATCAGAGCAGAATACGTAAATTGGTGCGGCGAAGTAGGTGCCTCGTGTTCGTTATCTAGTATTCTCTGCAAACGTGACTTTACCATCGAAGACAGAAGCGAATGTAGATTCGGGTAGCAACTGAAAACTAGGTCATATGAACCAGACGTTGCTAATACACCGGTCACGACTTTGAAAGCACCCCCATCTAGTCCGCCACGCTGATATGCCTTAAGTAGTCGGTGCGCCTTATGAGATGGCTGACGCAAGGCGCAGCGGAACATCGCAAAAACCACCTGAGTCTCGAAATCACTCAATAGGACGTTTTAGCGAGTTCAGACTGTTCAGGCAAACTGCCTATGCATAGTCCTATCGAGTACTCAACAGCAGCAGGCATCAGCACAAACAGGTAAAAACAGAGATCTGTTGCGCGAGGTCGAGAGCGTCGCGACCACGCGACTACGATGAACTGGAGAACATGGTCGGGGGGAGGAATCCCCCAGAACCGGATGCATATACATGGACTATATACAGACGGAAACACACGTGATATAGCCCCTGTCCGGCGGCTCCGCCGCCCAACAAGATCATATTAAAAAATCACCGTTATTCCCTTGTCCCAGCCATACCATTCGATTCGGCGACCAAAAATACCCCCAGGAGAAGCTGCCGTCGAGGTATTTTGACCCAAACGGCGGTGAAACATGCGTTGCGGCGTTCTGGACGGGTCACGTGACCATGGGCGCTCCCAAACCTTCTGCATATCCTCTGTTGTTACCTGTTTGCGTTGAGGCCGAACTACTGTTGAGTACTCGATAGGACTATGCATAGGCAGTTTACCTGAACAGTCTGAACTCACTAAAACGTCCTATTGAGTGATTTCGAGACTCAGGTGGTTTTCGCGATGAATCTGGGTTTCTTTCTCTTCACTCTGCAACTTTGTATGGTCCACATAAGCCTCGAGTTTCATAGACGTATAAGCAAGATCTTTCTTTTAAATAAATCTTTTCTAGGCCCGCTCAGCCAACCGGGATATATCTATTATAATTCAACTCTACAACTTACGAAGCAACTGACGGAACCAAGTTACGCTAACGTACACATATAATAAGCCCAGTATCAGTCCGAGCGTGGCAGTAGTAAGAACTAAAGTCTAAATAAGTCCGTCTCAGCTCCGGCGAGAAGCTGCTATCTATTGTGTATTATATCTACACTCTCACCATAATTAAGTATTCAAGCTTACTTCGCGGATGATGGACTCTACTCACCTGAGCTCACCAGGCTCTTATGTTTCTATCTATCTCCAGTTGACGGATCAGAGGCTCGATGCCATTGTTCCAACCTGCCCTCATCTCGTACAAGCTATGATCTTCATGCTCTAAGCAGCTAGATTGTTCTTCATACAGCACTCCGGCTGGATAGATCATCTCCCCGTGTCCTGATATCGTCGTCCACGAGTCAAATTCCCCGGGTTGTTCTGCGGCCTGAGCAGACTCCGTCTTTCTCGGAGATAGACTTTGCCGTTCCGTTGGTCTAGACGGCTCTTCGGCGAGGCGCGCTCCATACAGCCTCTCGTTATACCTGGCACATTTAAAGCGAGCCTTCTCACTAGTATCGAATTCAGTTCGAGCCATATCAGTTGCAAGTTTTTCGATGTGATACGGCGCATGCTTGAGATCCCCAGGAATACCGGATGACTCCATTATCCGGAAATTGGGTGCACACCCCTCAGGCAATCCTACGGCGGGCGCGTAGCCAAATACACGGAGCATATATGACACAAACTTCAACATAAGCTGCGACATAAACTTAGCAAGGTAAATGGCCATGTCAGACCTTAACTACTCACCTGCAGCGGACTTAAGCGGAAATGTCCAGCCTTCCGAGTACTGTACTGAGTACAATTAGATATAAAAGCAGGGAAAATTGAAGGTATATGTTCAACTGCCAGCTCCTGGGTGCTCTTTATATTCGCTGCTCTGGTGATTCATATAGAGTAACGGGGTTGCAAAGCCCCGCAGGTCACGGAGTAGGAATATGCGGTTCGGATACCCTGGGCCGTGATGGTCAAGACTCACCTGTTCCTGAACAGATTGAGTGCCCGTCTAACAAGCTGATAAGAGTGTTCCTTGCCGAGCCGGCATTTACTAATCCGTATCAACTAGCGCAACTAGCGCCGTCGTCTCAACAAACCCGTGTCGTTTTGCTAAAAAAAAACAACAACAGCTAAGAGCGCCCACTACAATACCAATTTCAGACATTCTCTATGTCGGCGACCACCACTCCTCGGAAAGTCCGTTCTCTAGTTTCTTACTACCAGGCACGCGCATACAGGCCTTGGTGTGTGTCACCAAGCTATTTGGGCAATGCGGTCTACTGAGAGGGGGTACTGAGAGGGAGTAAATGCATTTCTGGGACATGGCAGGATCCGACCGGATCACTCGCCAACCCCCACTCTTGATAGCTAGAAGATAGCTCTAAAGCAGATCTTTTGATGGACGTGGGATCGGAGTGGATAAACAGTAGTATAGAATCCACTACGCATATATTCAGTCTTTCCTACTTAATTGGAGAGTGGGCGCCAGCAACCGTGCTTGACGCAATTTTATTCCAGAATTTAGCACAACTGGCACCGAAGTGCTACCCCAAATATCACACCCAAAAACTCAACAAAAACTGAACCGCTACGCAAGTGTAGGACAAAGACGCTATGTAATAGGTCTGCCCGAAGTAAATTCCGAGTTAGTACCGAGTACAATGGCAATGACACACACAATACAGTGCTAGTACAGTATGCATTGTGCTGGTTCAGGTATTCAGTACCGTGACACCCGAGAACGGCAAGCTTCTGGGCGGATCTGTACCTATCCAATAAGACGTTGGAAGTATTTATCATGCTTCCTGAAATGGCGTGTATGAATCCGCATCCCGCTCGTCCAACCTTTACTCAACTTCGAGACAGCTTTCGGAACGGGGCTCAACAGTGGCTATATAGCTGCGCCAACATTGAAAACCGCTCAACTTCCACTCCAACACGTAGTTTGCCGCATGTGAGTGCGCATACATGTCATGGTGCGCGTTTCCAGATTGTCTTTTCGCATTCACATATAAAAATATTCGCGAAGCTTCCCAAACACACTATACACTGCTGGTTCTGTCCAGTTATAGCACAGATACTCATACAGGCTATAACATACGGTATCATTCAAGTCTGAGAAACCAAGTTGACGCAAGAAACAAGCCCTTGATGATGTCACCTTTCAAGGAATTCAGTGGACGAACAAGGTAAGCACCATAATAAAGCGTACGTACCTTGTGTATTCCGAGCATTTTACTGCTAGTTTTGGCCTAGCTTCTTCATGATCTCTTCAATGCTATCATTCCAGTGTACTATCGTATCACGGAACACCGCGTCCCGCTGCTCCTCTTCTTCGCGATATTTGTTCAAGTCCTGTATCTTGGCCTTGTTTGTTTTCTTCAGTGCCAAATGGTACGCCTTGACCATATCTTCGCCCTCGGTGGATTTTAACTTCGCGTCGAAGGCCTTCAACCCATCTGACGACTCGAGTTTCTTCTTGATCGCATCGGGGCAATCAAAAACATTCTTGTGGAAGTCGGAAGTATCGCCACCGGCGCCATCTCCTGCCTTGAATCCAGCACCATCCGAGGCGGCGTTTAGCAGATCTTCAAATTGGGCTTGATTGCGTTTAGGTAGCCCGAGTGTGGTGCGTGCTGCATGATCGATGCCGATCGTCGCGCTCATCCCGAGAGCTCCAATAGCGAGCTCAAGGCCAAGCAGAGCAAATGCCATGTTCTAGGTCATATTATTACATGGTCAGCGACGGTTTGAGAAGATACTTGCCTGTGGATGAAGTTTGGAATAGAACGGTGTTATGAGTAGAGCTAGCCGGCGGGACTAGTAGGTGAGGCTCAGGGGGAGTTCCACTTACAGGCGATATTCAACATTAGTCTTGACTAGGGCTACTTAAATAGCTCGCTGAGCATACCACAACGAGCGCTTGATGAAATACGGAGCTACAGCGTCCGATGCGGAATACTTGGCACCGTGATGGAAAGCCGTAACATCCACCCAAATGTATCCAATTTGGGATCCAATAGTAGGAGACATATGCTAAAAACGAAGGCCCACACAGCATACTTCTGGAGCGAACCGCACATTTACCCGTCAAATCTTCCCCTATGCGACTTGTTTAGCTGCTGCTTGCTTATTTAAGGCGGTTCTACCAGCTCACGAGGACATAAAAGGTATTGGAATGGAATACGGAGCAGCAAATGCCCGGAGTGGTTACCCAGCCCCATGACAGGCGAGTGTTAATTATGCCTGCGTGGTACCTGACGTCCCTCGGACATGTTCTGATGGCTTCCGCACTGATTAGTGACTCGCTCGATCTATTTGTCGCTGGAGCGGTGCATGAGCAGGGAGTTGTAGTTTCCTAAGAAGTAGCCAGCTTTCGATTTATGATGTAAGCTGAATTACATCATCCGCCGATCCTCATTCACGTGCGCCGGTGCGACAAAAGATCCGAGACCGAAAGCCGTAAATGACCTCGTTGGGATTGGTTCTCGCCCTCGACAACCACAATAATGCTCACTCGACGGGCGGGGAGAGTACTCAGACTATACTCGGTATGCACACGGACAATCCATACGACACGGCCCGTCCGCGAGAGGTTCGATCCTTCGGCTGTTGAGCGCGCCGAGGACGATGTGGATGTATGTATTGTTGGCGCCGGACCTGCGGGTTTAAGTGCTGCGATTAGGTTAAAGCAGCTGGAGAAGGAAAAGGGAAGAGAAGTAAGAGTAGTTGTACTCGAAAAGGGGCCTGAAGTTGGTATGTCTTTGAACAAATTGTGCCCAACGAGGTTTATTCTAAATTAAATTAGGCTCGCACATTGTGTCTGGCGCAGTCTTCGAGCCGCGCGCTCTAAACGAGCTCCTGCCCAACTGGAAAGAGCTACCCGATCACCCTCTAACGATGCCCGCCTCATCCTCGCACATGAAATTCCTCACCTCCAAATACGCCATCCCGATCCCTCATCCTCCCCAAATGTCCAACAAGGGCAACTTCGTCGTTTCGCTCTCCCAGCTCACCCGATGGCTCGGTTCCGTCGCTGAAGAGTCTGGAGTAGAAATCTACCCTGGCTTTGCGGGTGCTCAGCTTTTGTACGACACCAATGGCGCCGTTCGAGGTGTCGCGACGCACGATGCGGGACTAGACAAGCGATTACATATGAAGGCATCGTTTGAACCTGGTATGGCGTTCCGAGCACATGTGACGTTGCTAGCCGAGGGTGCACACGGGTCGCTGACGAAAAAGGTGGTGAAGAAGTTTGGCTTGCGCGAAGGGAAGGAGGTTCAGACGTATGGGATGGGAGTGAAGGAGGTATGGCGGGTGGATCCGAAGAATCATAGGCCAGGCGAGGTTATACATACCATGGGATATCCGTTGGATTATAAGACGTATGGAGGTGGATTTGCGTACCATATGGACGGTGGGCTGGTTAGTCTGGGCTTGGTTGTTGCCTTGGATTATGCCAATCCGTATTTGAGTCCCTACAAAGAGCTCCAGGTAAGTTTCCACCCAACTTTTGCCTTCATTTGTTTAATTCTTAAGATCGCAGAAACTTAAACATCACCCGTACTTCGCCTCCCTTCTGGAAGGAGGCGAACGCATTGCATACGCCGGCCGTAGTCTCAACGAAGGCGGTTACCAATCCATTCCTCGTCTCGATTTCGCCGGCGGAGCCCTCATTGGATGCAGTGCCGGATTCGTCAACGTGCCCAAAATCAAAGGCTCGCATACCGCTATGAAGTCGGGCATGCTCGCTGCCGAGGCTGCATATGAGCAACTCGTGAAAGGAGATGAGGCAGAGAGCGTCGAGGTTGGTTCCTCTCCTCCATTTTCTACATTTTCCTAATTCTTCAAATTTGGCAGGTCGAAGCGTCCACACCCTCGATCTCAGCATTCACCTCTCCTCCCTCGGATATGTCGTCGTACGCTTCCGCACTCGACAAAAGCTGGGTCGGCTCCGAGCTAAAATCCGTGCGAAACATCCGCCCCTCGTTCAATACTGCACTCGGAATCTGGGGAGGTATTGCATGGAGTGGGCTCGATACGCTGATTTTGAGAGGCAAGGTGCCGTGGACGTGGGGACATGGGAAGAGCGACGCGGCGCATACCAAGAAGGCAAGGTTCGTCCTTTTATGTTACTTTATTGGCATTTGATAAAGAGAGGCTGATGTAATGGGAAATAAATAGCGAGTGCAAGCCGGTTGAGTACCCGGCGCCACAACCTCCGTTGTCGACCGATTTACTCACGGCGTTGTCGTTGACCGCTACCAACCATACCGAGAACCAGCCGGTGCATTTACAACTTCCGTATATGGGTGTTGAGAATTTTGATTCGGAGGAGGTGAATTCCGATTATGAGACTCAAGAAATAGGTACTGATTACCTCTGGACGGTAGGCTACCGAGGCAAGGCATAAGCATGTAAAGACGAATGTGGAAGAGTATGCGGGGTTGCTCGGACGAGCGTGTCCCGCGGGCGTGTACGAGTATGTTGATGGGGGTATTGAACCTGGTTAGCCCACTTTCGATGCTGTCCGACAAGGAGTCTTGCTGATTCGAGTGAGTGTAGGAAAGCCAGTTCCTGAAGGAAAAGAAGAGGAAGCGGGGTACGGTGGAAAGAAACTCGTAATTAACTCGCAGAATTGTATACACTGCAAGTTGTGCGATATCAAAGTGCCGACGCAAGATATTAATTGGACTGTGCCCGAAGGCGGGGGTGGACCTAAGTATAGTACGTGGTTTAGTATTCGAGGTTTAGAAGAGGAGCTAATCAGCCTCATTCTTGATAGCTATCACTTAGAGGAGGGAAGGGGAGTTGGGGATGTGATGCATTAGTAAACATTAGTTTGATTGTGGATGTACTTGATTTCATGAACACATAGCATGGGTGCGTGAGGACGTAGAAATGCACGATATGCGGAGGGTGATGCGATTATCCGGATCAAATGCCTGCTCAACCGACGAGACTCCTAGTTCAAATTTTAAAGCCCGCATTAATGTCTGGCTAATGCTTCGTCGGCTTTGTGCCTAAATGAAATGATCCGTTACTGATTGGTTGGACGATTATATGCGGGGAGCCATACCATCAACAAACATATTCCTCGTCGCAGCCGGTAGAGTCGCTTTCATCCCGTCCAGCTCGGGTGTCATTTTTACTTGACATCCCAGTCGTGATCTATCGATTCGACGTTGGTGCATTTAATCAGTCAAACTTTCCGGTCATACTCACGTATCGGTTAATCCAAACGCCATATCAAGCATATCGTTCTCCTCATCGTCTGGTTCGGGTAAGATATCATAGTGTTCTGGGCTCAGGATAACATGGCATGTGGAACATGCTACCGAGCCTTCGCATGCACCTGGTAGAGTGAGTCTATCTTAGTTGGACTAGAACATCGTCAACATTATTAACAAACCTTCCAGGTCAATATCGTGCTCATGTGCAAGATCCAACAGCGAATCTCCTTCATTGCATTCGACAGTTTTGAGTAGTGCACCTTTGGAGTCGTGAAAGTGTACTTTGAGGCTGGGGCAAATAACTCGCAAAGTGAGCTCATCAGATCAGTGGGAATGTATAGCTTAAATTACCCAGTACCAGGCTCTGGACTTACTACCTCGGTATGACGTTGTACTATGCTAGAAGATTCAGCTCAATAAATGTGGCGGCAAAAGAAAACTTACTTGGCGTGTTCGAGAACGGTCGAAGCGTGGGTCGAATAAGAGGTAAGGGCCGGGATAATTTTGCTGCCAATCTGGGACAATTATAAGTTCTGAAAGTAATCCGTAGTACTCTTTGCATCTCGAGTAGAAAGTTGCCGACGATGATGTGATGGTTCGACTTGAGCAGATCCACCTCACAAGCGCCAAGGAAAAAGACACGTGATGATCGGCGTCCCGATTTATCATTTCTTTTAGGCCTTTACGCCCCGCAGTTCTGTGACGACAACATATAAGCGAAAGACGTGAGCATGACGGGCGTTATCTTCTCTGCCACGTCTCTTTTCTTGCTACTATCACCGCTTGGATTCGGATCTCACTCGGCTGCGTTAGGAGGGTCGGCTATAACATAACCTGATTCTCACCTCACCAAGCCCCTTTCCCCCTCTACTTGGCCATGACTGCGTCTGACCTTTATACTATCACTCTTCGAGACACTTCGTTTCGACTTGATCGATCCCAACTAGAATTCGATTCACCCAACTATTTTACTGCATGCTTTCTTGGGTCGTTTTCTGAATCCAAAGCACGAGAGATTAGGCTCCCCCGAGATCCGGCTCTTTTCTCCTTGATCGTCAACTATTTGAGCGGATACACAATCTTTCCGTTGCAAGAGGTCAATGGAACGGCGCCGGAGACGGTCTTGGAGAATTTATTGGCAGATGCGCTGTTTTATGGGTTAGAAGACTTGGTCGATATGTTGGAAGATCACAAAGCGGGCGTTAGGTCGCTACGGAGACTGGAGGAGAGGACTGTGAAGACTTGGTTGATGGTCTACTGGCCCGTATGTTCCCTACTCATCTCCCCTCAATAACAAGCGCTAACTCGTTTACAGCAAGGCCTAGGCTCACGCAAACCTCCGTTCACAATCCGGATCTCTGAATCCCAAGCTCAAAACCAATGCTCCGCCCACCCAATTTCTCCAAATGCAGTCATGGTCCTTAATTCGCCAGGTACAGCAGTTGTGAACAAACTACTTCGGGATCAAAAAATACAGGCGAGAGACTGGATGTGGTCCGCATTTTGGACGATGTTTAGAGTCGGGACGAGGGAAGTCGAATGCGACTGCGCAGTAGTGGAAGTTGAAGAGATCAAACGGGATTGAGTTTGATGGGGATGTGCTGGATACATTCACTTGAGGTCGTTCGTTAGTTC
>WSTH01000273.1:0-30022 GCA_019616345.1 Ceratobasidium sp. 395
TAGTGGCAGAGGGGTTCTTGGAGACGCATTGTGCCGGAAGGCGTACCAGAACATGTGCTCCACAAATTAGGACAAAACCGCAGCTTTAGTTAGGGGCAAGGTGTTTTCCGGGTGCCGGAGACTCTAGGCGGTGCTGGTCGAGACCTGCAGATGAAACGAGGGTGGAGAACGTAGAGCTAACCATGCTGGCCACTGCTGTATTAATAGCTTAGCATCGGGGACGGTAATAGTCACAGCGAGGAGATATTTTTGTATGTCCTGAATGCATGCATGGAGCCATGAGGTGGAGATAATAGAAGCTGCGGCACAAAGGTGGTTGAAACGTCACAATTGAAGAAACGTCCGATATGGCTATATTAGGTCTAGCAGTCACGTGCTTGAATCGTCATGTTTGATACAAACCTGCCGATTGACAGCACGCAGCCATGTTTAGGCTTCTCCAAGATTATATCTTGCATCTAGGCTTTCTCTTCGCGTATAGTCACAATCCATCGTGGGTTAAACCAAGCACTGCTCGACCAAAGAAAGTTAACGTTCAAATTTATATCATTCTTGTGTCGCACATGTCGAAAATACGAACCACCCTTCCAGCCCTCCAGCAACACTTCCATCCAGCCCAACCGTTGTGGAGCTTGGGCCCAATAAATGTGAATTTTGGTTACGCGGGTGCACATTAATTTGCCTATATTCTGACACTTCGCCTTACAAATATGTTACATATATTTGCTGGCTTCCGTCGACACCAACACGCCTTCCGCAGTGATGAAGCCTTTTCATGTGAAATGCAACAAGGCGCAGGAGCTACGGCCTATCCACCAGACCTCATCGTGCATCCAATACTCAACGAACACGGGTTGGCCCTCCTTTCTTCTGACAATTACCTCCTTAGCACAAAAGACTAGTACACCCAGCAGTATCAGGTTTGAAGTTCAAACCATAATATCTAGGCTGCATGTTTTCGTGATTGGACTAGCTCTCGGCTGAGTCGAACACGCGTAAAACATGACTAGATTGGCGCCTCGATTGGGTCGAGAAAAGGTACGTAAAGAGCCACACCATTTATGAATCAATACATTCATGTTTGTACTACCGTACCCCAATCAGCACGAGGCAAACACGGAAGTGAGTCCTACAAAACACGTCACTGATATGTCCTCAATGAACCATCCCCCAGCTATGCTGTTTAGTAGCCATAGATTCATTTTGCCTATAGGGATGGCCGATAACCCGTTCTCGTCGCTGATTTCTACCATCTCTTCGTTCTGCTCTGACCCTGAAGGGATATACCCCATCTCTCGCTCTCGTCGCTATGATTTCACACCTTGTTTCGAGCAAATCCTGGACTCAGCTTGCTTGGCTATCTTTCTCTTGTTCGCCGCCGTACGATGTATTCAGCTGTGTCGCCGAAGAGCACGAGTCGACTCAGAAGTAGGAGAGATGTTTAGAGATACTAAATTCGTAAGTATTGTAGCAATACACACTCTCATACTGATCATTCTAACCGCACCTACCCAATTAGATGATCGGCGTTCTCCCGCTCCTCATTACATCGTCCATTTCTCTGGCGTTTGGCATTCGTCGTCGAGGCTCCAAGTTATCCCTAGCCATGCTAGAAGAAATCATCTCGGTCGCAGCGTTTGTGTTTCTCGGTCTCCTCACGTACCTTAACCACACGCGCACACGCCGCTCCTCGACCATCCTGCTCACGTTCTGGCCGTTCTATGTCCTGCTTCAACTCGCGTCGCTCCGAACTCATATCTCGATCTACCCACCGCGCGGCCAAGTGTTCGCGCTTCGGTGTGCACTGCTGGGTGCTTCTGTCGCCTCCTGGGCGCTGGAGTGTCTGTGTCCTGATCGAGTAGCGCGGGATCCTGATGCAGAGCCCGAGGACAAGGAGTCGCCATATGAGTTTGCGAACGTGTATAGTCGCCTAACGTATGTTTTTCTCTTCTAACCTATCATCGACCTGTGTTAAGGACTGACAATGCTGCAGGTTCGGCTGGATGACACCGCTTATGAAGCTCGGTTACAAGCGCTACATCACCGAGAAGGACGTCACGGCGCTCCCGCCAGGCGACATGGCTCGTACGCTGTCGGACAAGCTGCAATACTACTGGTCGCGCCAACTGCGATCATCCAAACCCTCACTGTGGAGTGCACTGTTTCGTGCTTATGGAGGCCCGTACGTGGTGGCGACTATGCTGAAACTGGTTCGAGATGTATTGTTGTTTGCAGAACCGCAGCTTCTCCGGTTCTTGTTGGTGTTTGTTGTAAGATACCAAGCTGGAGAGGCTCAGAGCGCGTTTTTGGGATGGGTTATTGCGCTAGCTCTGTTTATGGCCAGGATTATGCAGACGGTGATACTCCAGCAGGTCAGTTTGAATCAAAAAAGTTCGGGGTTATTCTAACCCAACTGGTGAGCAGTATCTCCAAATCTGTACGACGATAGGAATGAGGGTTCGAGCTGGACTGGTTGCGGCTATATATAACAAAGCGCTAGCACGGGCTTCGAACTCGCAAGGGGCGCCAGGGGACATCGTCAATTTGATGAGCGTTGACGCTTCCCATCTTCAAGAATTCTGGGCGAGTGGACTGATCTTCATCAGCGGCCCTTTCCAGGCAAGTCGAGGGTAGCATGGATAAAATCCGTGATTGATTTATTTTGGTCAGATTGCACTTGCAGTCATGTCACTCTACGAGCGCCTGGGGTGGGCGGCATTTGTCGGAGGCGGGATTATGGGGGCATTGCTTCTGATAAACACGTACATTGCGCGTGTGCTCAAGAATATGCAGCATACACAAACGAAGAATCGAGGTATGTGCGCTTTTGTGACGCCGTCGCGTGACAACCGGCCTGGGGTATATCTGCTTGCTGCTGTTTGGCTGACGCTTCTGTAACAGATAAACGCACAAGACTCATGTCAGAAATTCTGAACAACATCAAAAGGTCTGTTAGGTGTACGAATTTTCGGCTATTTTGTTGACATATTTGCGGTAGTATTAAATTCTATGCTTGGGAGGACTCGTTTATCTCCCGGGTTTTGAAAATACGCAATGACGAAGAGTTGAGGATGTTAAAGAAGATTGGTGTTACTAACGTAAGCCTTCAAGAAATTATCTGCTAATTTGAGGATCTATTGACAAGATTGTTTAGGCCATAAATACGACTCTTTGGGCTGGGGTTCCCTTCCTCGCCGCCTTGGGATCATTCGCTACCGTCGCATATACTGGGTCTAAGATACTCACAGCTGACATCGTATTCCCTTGCATTCTAATTTTCAACTTATTGCAAGATCCACTTATCCGAGTACGCCCATACCTCCGCTCTCTCGCCCCCTGATTGTGACCAAACGGTTTGTCTAGGTCGCTAATGTTATCAGCGAACTGATTGAATCTACGTTCTCCGTTGCTCGCATTCGAGATTTCCTGCTATCCCAAGAGTTGCAGTCTGACGCAAGGGAAGTCGACGAGACTGAGGTTCCTGATGGAGAAGTTGTGCTTGAGATACGGGGTGGAGAGTTCAAGCGGTCCAAGACGGCCGTGCAGCCCACGCTGGAAGGAGTGGATCTGAGTGCGCGAAAAGGCGAGTTGGTCGGTGTTTTAGGTCCAGCTGGGTGTGGCAAGGTAGGTTGTCTCAGTGTGTGTGGTTGAGTTGTGAGTTGACAATTAGGGGACGTAGACCAGCTTGCTGTCTGCCATCCTTGGGGAAATGATTCGGACGGAAGGGTCGGTCAAGGTTCATGGCAGGATTGCGTATGTTCCGCAGAACCCATGGTACGTGATATATGCGGTCCCAGGTACTTGAATAATATCGTAAATGACCATATGCAGGACGATGAATGCGACTATCCGGGACAACATCCTGTTCTCACATCGATACGATGAGGAGTTCTATAACATCGTCTTGGATGGTGTGTACCCCTACCAACCATTTCGTCAAGCACTGAGATAGATGCATAAACCAGCGTGTGCTCTACGTCCCGATCTGGCTCAATTCCCTGACGGAGATCTGACTGAAGTTGGCGAGAGGGGCATCACGCTCAGCGGCGGCCAGCGTGCACGGATCTCGCTCGCTCGCGCCGTATACGCTCGGTTCGTCCCCTCTTCTAGATATCCATGTTCGTGTATTGACGACTTTTACAGAGCGGACCTATACCTGCTTGACGATCCTCTCGCGGCGGTCGACGCTCACATAGCGCAGCACTTGTTCGATCAGGTTATTGGGCCAGATGGGCTGTTGGCTGGCAAAACCCGATTGCATGTGACGAGTAGTGTCTCGCATCTTAGTCAGGTGAGTATTAGAGACGCGAAGGAGAACATCAGGTTACTGATGAGCGTTCAAGCACGACTCGATTGTTATGATTCGCCGAGGGATTATCCTAGAGTCAAACACATTTGACGGCGCGGTCAAAAATCCAAGCAGCGAGATCGCTAAATTGATGTAAGTTGTTATTTGTCTGAACAGCAAAGACACTGCTCATTGAGATTAGCGCCAGTAACAAGGCGGGCAGTAGTCGCAGGCAGTCTGGTACCGTCACACCAGCCAATGGTGCCACCAGCGGATCCGAGGCTATGCTCGCCCATGCGCCTGTTATCCCCAAGTCAACCAAATATAGGATTCTTTCGTTCATTGAGCGTCGTCCGTCCGTCATCCTACTACGAGATCGAGCCAAACCAAATACTCAGCCAAAGGGGGAACATTTTGAAGAAGGCAAGGTTGGGGCGGACGTCTACAAGCGGTACTTCCGGGCTGCGGGTCTGGCGGGCATGGTATTCTATGTATTCTGTATAATCATGCAGCAGGGATGCTCAATTTGTGAGTTTGTGCCTAGTCCTGTGGCGAGCATTATTGACTGACTGATACATAAGTCTCAAACATCACGCTGAGGGAATGGGGAAACCATAATCAGGCAATGGGCGGTAACTCGGACATTGGGTACTACCTTTTCATATACGGCATGCTCGCGCTCAGCGCCTTCTTGTTTTCGTTCTTGGGTTCCGCGCTCCTATGGGTGTACTGTGCGATCAAGAGCGCAAGGAGCTCGCACGATACAGTGAGTATTCCCAGGCTGTTGTTTGGGTGTATGCGTCTGAAACAAGTGCAGATGCTGTTTGCAGTCATGCGATCCCCGTTGTCTTTCTTTGAGCAGACTCCGATGGGACGAATCATGAACCTGTTCTCGAGAGACCAATATGTGATCGACGAGGCGTTGATACGTGTCATAAACGCGTTCCTCGGGACACTACTACAGATCATCGGTAGGGACCATACTTGAATCAAACGCTTTGTCCAGACTGACAAGCTTGTAGGTATGATCATTGTGATTGGTGGAGCTTTTCCACTTTTCTACGCCCTGCTCATTCCGCCCGGCTTGATATACCGGACCATCATGCTCCATTATATTGATACCTCTCGCGAATTGTGGGTACCCAATGATATCTATTGAGTGCTTATTTATCGGTGCTTGTTGGTTGACAGGAAACGACTCGATGCGACGACCAAGTCGCTCATACTTGCCTGGTTTCAGGAGAGCTTGAGAGGGCTCTCCACTATCCGAGGATTTAGTCAGGCGACCGTATTCACTTATTTCAGCGAAGCCAAGCTGGACCAGAATCAGATGATATACTATCCGGTCATTTCTGTGAATCGATGGGTCGGTAAGTCTTTTCGAAACTTTTGTACAACCACAGGTCACAATACATTCTACAGCTATTCGAATTGAGCTCCTCGGCTCGATCATCATTGCCTCAACTGTCGGGCTATCGCTCGTTAGACTCTTCACGACCGGCGTCGATGCTGGCTTGGTCGGTCTCGTGCTTCTGTATAGTTTACTGACGACCCAAAGCTTGAACCTTTTCGTTCGGTCCGCGAGCGAGGTCGAGCAGAACCTTATTTCAGTCGAGCGAGTTCTGAAGTTAGTATACTATCTTTTAGATGGACGGAAGCCTTACCTGTGTTTGACAGTTATACCAACCTACCGCCCGAAGAGCCGCTGGAGATTCCAGATGCAACTTTGCTGAACGACTGGCCTCAAAGCGGAGAGATTGAGTTTCAGTGAGTGGAGTTATTGTTGTTGTTCCGATTTGCTACGATATTCAATCCCTGTCCAGAAACTATTCGACGTGCTATCATTCAGAGCCTTCTCCAGTTCTCAAGGATCTCAACTTCACAATCGTATGTACACGCGTTCAATCTGTGCTCTAACCTCTAAGATCGTGAGCATCGTTTGCAGCACGCTGGCGAGAACGTCGGAGTTGTTGGTCGCACAGGTGCCGGCAAGAGCTCGCTACTTCTTGGGTTCTTGCGTATCTTGGAGCCGGTAACAGGAACGATCTTGATCGATAGCGAGGACATCAAGCAGCTTGGGTTACGAGACTGTATGCTGGTCCTGAATGACACCTTGAGCCAAGTACTGACATATAGAGACGAAAGTGCGACGGGCCATCAGCATCGTTCCCCAGGAGCCTCAGGTAAGTGATCACTGTATGCGGCCGACCGCTCGGAGCGATGACCACGACCCATCAGCTGTTCGAAGGCACGGTCAGGGAAAATGTAGACCCGACGGCCGAATACGACGACGGGAGGATCTGGGATGCGCTTGAAAAAGTGGGAGTCTCAGCCTTATACTTCCACCGAAACTAACCCAAGGCATAGGTTCATCTGAAAGAGTTCGTCACTGGCCTTCCCGGAGGACTAGATGCCGGGCTGAAAGAGGGAGGGTTATCGCTGAGCACTGGTCAACGACAACTTTTGTGTTTCGCTCGGGCGCTACTCCGCAAAGTGAGTCCCATGGACATAGCGTCATATGTGTATCATGGCTCTCTAATCATGAAGCGTTGGGACTGGATGGAACTCTTTTAGACTAAGATTCTGATCTTCGATGAGACGACATCAGTGATGGATCCAGGAACCGACAGGGCGATCCAGCAGATTCTCCGTGGACCAGTGTTTGAGGGCGTTACCACTCTCACAATTGCGTAAGCTGAATGCCTGGATGTGGTGATTGCAAGCACTGAATCACCAGCTCTCAGACGCCGACCGAATACTGTGACTTACTTTGACCGTATAATCGTGCTTGAGGCTGGCAGCGTGAGTTCAACTGCAGCTCCTATTTCCACCGTTTAAAGAGTACGTTTTCAGGTCGTAGAATCTGGCGAACCCGAGGAGCTACTCAAAAATAAGGTAAGTCTAGTGGGCAAGAGAGGGAATGTGGCACTCAAAGTCACTCTAGAACTCGCTGTTCTACGCACTAGCTACTGAAGCAGGGGTTTTACCTGGAACGAAGTAAAAGACGGAGCATATTGAAGACAGATTATGCGATATATGCTATGTTCGCAGCACGTTATTTCAGGGTGTGTACAACGAGGAGGTATCTCTTTCAATGCCAAGTGCGTGTGACTATGGGCAAATAGGACAACCAGCATAATGGTTAAAGAGACGACGATTGATATATTAACACAGTATACTGAATGATTTACCAAAATTGCATCTCCCACACTCATTTTCTCTCACGGCCTGCCACTTGTCATCATGTAAGTCAAGGAGCACAACTGTAATCGTTTGGCGAAGGTGAGTGTTGCAAGATTGAGGAAGCGAATAACCGCGAGGCATATTCCGGACATGATAGATTAGGTGACGTAAGCGCCTTTATAAAGCTTCGGCCACCTGCCCAGACGTGCGGCTTGCCTTTGGCATCCCCCCAAGTACTAGTCGAAGGTTTAATCTGTTCGATCGACAGCGCTGTTACCGCAAATGCACGGCGCCTGGGGATTTCTAGGTGCCACACCAACACGGCACTTGTTGCTGTTCTGCGTCGTTGGAACCTCTGTAAGCAATAAGTTGATTTTGTTCTACACGACCCAACCTTTCTATTTTTTTTTTTACCTGAACAGGCTGTTATGCCGTTTGCTCTAGCCGACCAGGATATTCTGACTTCCGTACAACGTCACAAGCATAGCATCTCGTGGTTCGACTGCCCAGATCAAGAGACAACACAATGCGCGTTCCTCGATGTTCCTCGGGATGTGAGTCTTGAGTTATCTACTAAATTCGTTCCGGCAAACATTAAGTCCACCGCCTAGTACTCAGATCCTTCTGATAACGATACCGTCTCAATATTTATGCGCAAGTTTCCAGCACAGGTTTCTAGCAAGGAACGACTGGGGTCAATTCTCACCAACCCAGGGGTAAGTACATTGCGCATGCAGCGGATCGATTTTGACTTGATTTTTCTCTCAAACAGGGACCCGGGGGGTCAGGCAACAATTTCGTTGCATTCGCCGGCGAATGGCTGAGTACATTAGTCGACGGAAAGTACGATATTATTGGATTTGACCCTCGGTATGCCCGATCTCCAGCAATGAGATGCTATCCCATTGACTTTACACTCCAGAGGAACCAACCTGACTGGTCCGTGGACGGAATGCTTCGAGACAGAAGCAAAACCTATCTGGTCTCAACTTCAGCTTGAAGTGTGAGAGCGAGTGCCACTTCTGTCATTTGGTCTCCTAATTTCCGTAGCTTAGGAGTGCCATATCCACACTCGGACTTCCATAGCGATCGTGCACTAGTCAGCAAGATTAGCGCTCTACAGGCCACGCACAACGCAGCTTGTCTCAAATACGGCAATCGTAAGATGCTGGAGTCTACAGGCACCACGTCGGTCGTGCACGATATGGTTAGAATTGTCGAGGCTCTTGGAGAAGACGGTTTAAATTACTGGGGGTAAGCCTGTTTGGGTATCTCCGACTCGATTCGCGCTGAACATGGATGTTGTAATCTAGGTGCTCGTACGGGACGGTCCTAGGGGCAACCTTTGCAGCGATGCGGCCAGACCTCGTCAAACGCATGGTATTGGATGGAGTGGCCGATGCTGAGGCATGGTTCAATGATGTATGGCGATGGGGTATGGATGGGATGAAAGATACACACAAGGTATGGCTGTTAGATAACGTAACGGCAACCGCACTGAGCGCAGTGTCAGACACTGACAGCATTTCTGTCCACATGCGTGGAAGCCGGACCCACATATTGCGCCTTCGCCGTCCCTCCAGGTAACTCCAACACTACTCAGACGACGGAAGCCCTGCGAGAGCGTTTGGACGCGATATTTGCTCGGCTCGGCGACCGCCCTTTGGTTGTAGCGGACTCGCCGGTCGGGCCAGGCATATTTACGGCTTCCAATCTCCAGAAGTTGATTCTGCCTCTGCTGTACAAACCTGTCACCTGGCCTGGCCTGATGCAAAGTAAGATTTGGTCAAATCGAACGGGATCACCTCTAATGAACCACTTTCTTATCACCTTAGTCCTGACCTCAGTTGAACAAGGGGACGCAACAAGCGCATATACCGCAGTTTATTCGCCCTATATGAACATTATACCTCAGCCTTACAATCAGGTATCTAGAACATGCGCTGGTGATAATACTCGTAACTGATCCAACCTGCGTAGAACGTATTCAACCGCTCCATGCAACACCATTTTCTGTCCAGGGAATCGCAGTATTCAGTCCTCTGTGCTGACACGGCTCCAACGAACATTTCGGTTGACGAGTACACTAACTAGTAAGTTTTTTCAGTTCTACTCCTACTATCCGATCACAAAGCGACTATAGCTTCCGTGAAACGGGTAAGCTCAGTCCTACTGGAGAGAACTGGGCTAGAGTTGTGGGAGGGTGTAATGGATGGTCGTTCCAAGCGAACCAGCGGTACACGGGTCCATGGTCCGTTGAAGACGGATTAAAGAAAACAAGGTATTTTGAAAATTCTTATCACCGTGGAGATAATGTGCTAATGTACTTGAAGGTTTCCTCTTTTATTCCTTAACCTAGATGCAGATGCTGTCACACCATTGTCGACCGCCGTCAGGATGTCTGAAAGATTTGGGCAGGAATCCGCAACACTGCTAGTCCAACAAGGGTAAGCGGTGCTTTTCCGCATTCTGCTATATGAGCTTAATGTGTCGTTCACTTCAGCTTTGGTCATTGCACGTAAGTCTGTTCTTCTGTATGGTCTTCGATGAGGTTCAATAGCCCACCGTCTCGAACATAGATTTACTCACCCATCGTTATGCACGGCTATGCACGTTCGTGACTATTTTGTGCACGGTAAAGTTCCACAAAACGGTACTTACTGTACTCCTGAGTAAGTTTGCGTTTAATGGGATCGTAACCTTGGCGTTGTTCTAAGATTAGTTCATCACTAGACCTGGTTTCCCGTACCCAACGAGCAACACGACATTGAAGCATGTAAGAACCAAGCGTGAGGACGAAGTGCTCAAAGCCCTCCATAATCTGGGGGAAATAAGGTCAAGATTTGATTTAAACGTATGAAGTCTGTAATCTTGGGTTGAGTTTCATGTTAACTTGTACCGACGGTTGTCAATAGAATATGTATGCACGCTACTTGATAACTAATCAACGGAATCTCTTATACCTCAAGCAAGAGCCCTGCGCCAGCTAAAAACCTCGTAAAATGGTTCTTTCATTTATACGGCATATAAACTACTCGTTGAAGCTACATGTACAACCAGGGGCTGATGCCACCATGGCCAGGGAATACTGTGAAATCTGATCAAAGTCTACTGAAAAACGAAAAAAGAGAAACATAGCCCAGTTACGTGAATCGAGGCGTCGCATAACGTTCAAACTGGATTTTCCTGAATAATTCCTCAGCCATAACTTGGTCCCCATTCAGGCGCTCTGCTAGAATCCGAATAAACGCCTCCCGGATACTAGCGGCTATCTGGTTCCCACCACATGTATAGAACTAGGATGAATGATTAACAATTGTATGTTATGCGTTCAAAGCAACACACCTTTGCGCCTTGATCATAGTATTGATGAATCGTCTCACGTTCCGCCCAGATTCGACTACGCGACGGCATTAGAATCTTACGACAAACAAAAGCTAAAGAAGAGTTACTCACAGCTGCACGTATTTGCTGCCTTCAGACCTCTCTGGCGAGCGAGAGAACGCCGGTCGGAGGTCCACGACCCCAAGCTTGCTCCACTCGGCCAGTTCCTCGTGCCCATACAAGTAGTCATCTTCCGGAGTCCGGCAGCCAAAGAACAATACGCTTTTGCCTATACGTTCCCCGGCCTTCATTTGCATCGCTCTCTCCTGGAGGAAACCCCGGAACGGCGCCAAGCCACTTCCAGCAGCGAACAACATCATTGGCACAGTCGGATCCGCCGGCGGGTGGAACGCCTTGGCGCTTGGGCGGACTGCCATGAGGACCTGGTCTCCTTTACGCAGGCTCCCGAGATAATTGCTCCCGACACCACGGAAGTCGCCTTGAACAATAACCCCAACAGTAAGAGTCGCGTGGTTTGGATTCCATAGGGGAGAAGAGGATATTGTGTATTGTCGGAGGCGCATGGGCGGTAGAAACATGATGAAAACGCCAAGGGGTATTTCGATGTCGGGGTATTTCTCGAGTAAAACAAGCATGCTGCTGTTCGGCCTCTTCCCGCCTTTCTTGAAGTTGGCAAGCATGGCTTCGAGATCGCTCCGAGTAGCCGGGTCCTTGGCGTACTCGAGGAGAGTTGATATATTGCGCTTGTTAGCGAATTGTCCGATCTCGACAAAGCCTATATCCGTCGTTAGGAGGCAGAACATCGCGCATATATCCACTATATACTTACCCAATAGAATCTCCGAAACGCTGATTGGTCGGCCAGTGGGGAGCGTCGTAGGTCCGGTCATGTTGAGGACAATCTTTGGAATGTTTTTTAATACTCAACAGATACAGATTCTCAACTGCCCGTACCTGCTGGTCGGGCGAGACCTTGAAGCGAACAAGAGCTCTTTGTACGTACTCTAGTGGATTTAGGGGTAATCTGGATATAACGAGGTTAATGATACCGTCCCAAAGAAAGCCCATAAATTCGCATACACGGCCAGATAATTCCCACATTGGTACGTCATGCCCTCAGGTAGTTTCATCTCTAATCCATAACCAATGAATATGATCAATCAGGCGAGTTCTGAAACTTGTACGCACCTATATGATGTTTTGGCGGTACACCCGGCGCCGTCAGCAGCTTATTCTCAATCACCAGCCCAATTTTCGCATCCGGCTGACGCAGAGCAATTGCCCGATCAGTCGAGCCGCCCACAAATTGGACGTCGGTGCTTGCGGCCCCTAGATCCTCACTGGCTTTCGTGCCATATTGCTTTATCTAAAGTTAAGACCGGATACTTCCCAAACAGTTAGGCTACTCACTCCTGCAAGCACCTCCCACATCTTCTCTTCCCAATCGTAGAAACTCTCCGCAAAGGAATCTCCTCCAGCATCACCCTCGCCACGTTCCAACAGACGCTTTGCGCCACGGAGTTCCAGGGTGGAATCAATCAGAGACGGGATACGCTGATAAGTTCGCCGCCACTCGTGATTCCCAGCGCCAAATACTGCGTATGACACGTTCTCCAAGTCTTTCTTGTCTGTTTCGTCCGTAAGCGCCTTGACAAAGCGACCCGCGTTGTCAGCAGGCTCGCCTGGAAACCGCCAAAGAATATAAACATAGAAATATGATCAGGTACAAGAGAGACTTGCCTTCGAATGAAGCTGTGATGATAATAACAGGGCCATCCTCGGGTAGTTTTTCCGTCACGGCGTCGAGAATATCAGTGGCAGCTCGGAAACCTATAGAGCATCAGTTGGGTCGACTAAACAACTGGACTTGAATGTACCATTTCGAGCTGCTCTAGAAGCGATTGTTTGCGCAAACCCTTCGCACGACCCCGTATTACTACCGTAGTAGACATATAGCGGGACTCCTTCCGTACTACTCCTAGACAAATTCTCAACAGACGGAACGGGGTGAGAAGGGACGAGTGAGAGAGGGAGAACGTCCCTCCGTGGGGCAACACAGAATCTGAAGTTCTTCTGGTTGCGCTTGCCCAATGATTTAATAGGAGAAATGTCGAAACGCTGAAAAATGACGGCCAGAGTAACTAGCGCCTGTTGCAAGGCAAATTGCTGGATCTAGGAGACTAAGTCAATGCAAGTGGGGATGTACAGACATGGTACTCACCGTAGATTCACGAGAGCCTTTTCCGAGTGGGATCCAAGCTCCAGACTGGATATATAACACTACTTAGAGAAATTCTCCCCTCATGAGTTCTATGCGACATACCGGCAGCGCCTCGAATCGCCCCTCAAGCATTCGATCCGGTTTGAAGGCGTCAGCCTGGAGCAGAAGCGTTGAGTTGTTGATATTGAAACACAAAGTCCGAGCGACTTACATCGTCACCCCAGACTTTAGGATCTCGTGCAACAGCCTGTGAAAGAATGACAACCGCAGTACCCGACTTGATCAAGTATTTTCCCTCCGCGATGGTCGTGTCCTTGTTACAGGTCAAGCACAGCCTTGGAACGCTCGGCGCTAATCGAAGGGTCTCGCGCCAAACGGCTATAAATCATTCCCAATTTGCTCAACCGATTTGCGACTCTGTCAACAACCTAGCAAACTCACCGGTCAAGTACACAAGTCGACTAAGGTGTTCGACCTGTATGGGATCTCGTCCAAGCACTGAATCGACTTCTTTGCGGATCTTGTCGGCAACTTCTGGGTCACTTAACGTTTGTTCCATCACGGATGGGAGCATTGCTACGGTTGTTTCGTACATAGCGGACCAGAGGACAAGCAAACTTGCTCGAGGGTTCTCCGCGCCTAGATGGTACCAAGTTGTAAGCCAGGTAACCCGTATAACACTCAGACAGAGGATGAATACCGGGTTGACTATATGCGCTAGAATTAAGCGGGGCCTTCTCATCAAAAGCATCTGTCTTGCAGCTTTGTAATACTTGGTTCACCAGCTGTAAACGGGTTACTACTTGGCTAGAGACGCTTTTGGAAATCAATCACCTTGTTCACGGTGTCCATATCCGAGTGATACCTCGCACTTGCACCAAAAGGTAAGCTCCAGGTAAGCCCAGGCTTCAAGACACGCTTTCGGTCTTCATCTAAGACATTGGACATCGCTTTGACAATTGGTGACTGTTCACCCGTGTAGAACGAGTTTAGCCGATGGCCAGCCGTACATAGCGCTCTAGCGAATAAATCAGCTAACACTCAAAAAACTCAAAGGACAAGCTCACGCAGTATCCAACGCAAGCCGTGCGCCGTCGTCCGCAGGATCAATCTCGTGCTGAGGCCCGAATCGTTCCCACTTGAGCACCAGCTGGGACACAATGTCGATCATTCCATCAAATACGACCTCATCTACCAAATCAGGAACAGACTCTGATCACCAGCTTCCAAACAAGCCTCGATCAAGTGGGTCGAATGCGCTCACTAGCCATCCCAGCAGGAATCATGTCCTTGAGAGACGCGTCTTTGTGATAATGGTTCGACCCGGCTAAACCAGTGGCGCCTATCGGGTAGAACTCTTCGTTGTCCAAAATTTGGCGAGCTAGCTCGGCGGTAGAAACACAGACAGATCGTTTACCTTGTAAAGAACGCATTCAGCACAAACTTTGCCAACATTCAAAACCAGCTCACCCAAGACCTTGAAACCATAAATCCCGCCATACCGTTTCGCATGTTGCGCGAGGGATTCACCTACGAATCCCATTGATCATTTAGTGACTACGAAGCACAAAATAATTTCGAAAAATTGACCATTTATTGCTCTAAAACTCCCTACCAAGGGGAGGGCAGGGTGGAACGGTATGGGTGTGGTCATGGTCGGTGGTGCCCGCTCGCAAAAGTCGAGTGCAGCCGAGAAATAATGGGCTTAAATTGCTTCCAGGTGCATGGAGCTTCGTCACGTTGTATCTGAATCGAGACACGGCTACATGACGAAGGCCACGAGGGCCGCTGTTCTGAATTTGGGCGCATCCGCACTATACCTCGTGTTGCAGAACCGAACAGAAATCTTGATATTTAGCTAGTTTGATCGATTACTCGGAGAACCATTAGATTTATAAACGTCACTTCTCGGTACCGTTGTATGCAGGCTCGAGCAATTTAAAGCCGCTTAACATCATCACACTTGGTAAATCGCGTTCCCCCAAAACCTTGTTGGCGATCTCTGTGTAATTGAACTAGACGCATACACGCCCATCATTATCACGGGTAGAGAACATTAGATACGGAACTGATACGGAACGAGCGTTCATAACAATAGTTTGCATACAGATAATCAAGTATTGGGTTGGTGTTGCGCCATCCATATGTATGAATTAGCAGGGGTGGCATCGCTCGTGGATGTGAGCGCCATGGGGTTAGGTATTGGTAGGATAACCTGAGGTGGTTCCGGGAGAAATCCAACGTTGGCAGCCATTTGTGATGAAAGCGCGCCCGGCTCTATGGAAAGGAAACCCCCCGAGTTTCAGGTAGGTATTCTCGGATTCAAGTCAATTTCATCTGAAGTCGGACATTTCAGGTGGTCTTAAAAATACCGGAGACTTGAAAATCAGTACGGGCTCACTAAATTTCGGGTAGCTCATTGTTTACTCCCTGGATTTCGGGTGAGTACCACCTGGAGTCGGGCACTTTGAGTACCTGAAATTTAGTTATTTCTCGGTTCACAGAGGCCCTGCGTGATAAGACTAACCGGAGGTTATTTAAGGTTAACCACGACGGTAGAGTCGACGACGCGGCTGGTAGCTGCATCTATATATTTCTATTTTGGGGCGCCAGTCGTCGCGCAACCTGGCGTGTCGGAGCAGTCGGACGACCGCTAACCACGAGCGAATGAATGCAGCCGCGTTTTAGTTACCGATAGCCGACTCATAAACAGAACACAAGACACTAGAGTGCACGTAATTTTGGCATTATCAAACGTACGTCCTCCTGGTTATCACTGAAGAACGAAGGCACCAAGAAGATACCAAGCAATGCCAAACAGAAAGATAAGAGAGACATGATAAATTGAAGTCCGAGACGGCAAGATAGCGTTATTACTCACCTGAAAGAGGTGTTTAAGCGTGCTATGTTCTTCGATTTCCTTCCTGCTCCCATCATGCGCGAGTTTGAGTAAATCAAACCCTGTTCTTCTAATTTCTTGTAAATCATCCTTTAGACAACTCTTTGCCCACGGCATCATCGGGGCCATACCAAGCGCGTACATGCCAGTCGTCGTTGCAACCCGAACGGGATCCAGTGTCCGGTGTTGTTGGTATGATTTATGCAAGGCAGGGAGGAACGGGTAGTCTTTGTATTGACGTGCGAAGGACAGAGCGGATCCAGTCATGACACCTATGTCAAGCTCGGGAGGTGCAGGCCTAGATGTTTCCCAGTCGAGGATATAGAGTCGGATGTTCTGGGGGTCGAACGATGCCGAAGAGACCATCACGTTGTCTATTAATGATAGTTGGGTGAGTTCTGGTACGGTATGTACTCATTGTGCTTACTCAAAAAGAAATCTCCCATCGCTAAAACTTCCCCGTCCAACAAGTCCTTCGTTTGCACTCTTTCGATTATGCTGCTCGTCTGATCGTCCTCGACACCGGCTCGCGAAACGGCTTGCGTCATGCACATGTGATGGAAAGCAAGACACGTCTCGGGCGCAAGGTTATGCAAGAAGTCTTTACGAAGTCGCGCTTGTTCTGGTAAAGCAGACCAATTGTGAAATCTCCCAAGGAAATCACCGAGAACGCGGCCGACGTTTGTTGCTAGAGTGTATTCTTCGATAGGATCAACGCCTGAATCGAGCCGCTTAGCGAGCGCTTCTGCGATTGTTGTGAGAGGACCGAGGTCGGTCATGAAGATCGTAAAGGTTTCGGGATCATAGTGGATAGGACGCGGGACTTGAACTGCGCTGTTCGAATCGAATAAGCCTGAACCGGCGAGTGCTGTGAGAGCTTTGTATTCAAAGTTCTAGAGAAACGTGAATAAGTTTGGCAAATATTTGAGAGAAAGGTGTAGACGTACTCCTCGTTCGACGAATATCTTCTTCTGCCTGAATGCGGCCCCATACGCTTCAAAATGCTTGAAAATTAAAGTGGTCTCGCCGGTCGGGAGGGGGTCCTTCAAGGTCACCCGATAGACAAATGCAGAGCGGCCGCCGGTTAGCAATTGAACGTTTGAGGCGGCGTATTGCGTGAGCTGAAGATAGGCGAGCGTCCCTTCACTGGTTGTGAGATCGTGTATAGTCATTGGAGGAGAACGAGTTGAGGGGACGCGTATACCGGTACTGGTGTAATTTGTGTTCCTACAGAGATGACCGCGTGGATAATCGAGGGTTAATCGGCTCGACGAAGCACATCCAAGCGGACTTTGAACTCGTTACCGAGCCTCGAGGCTGGTTATGGTGCTTGATAGATTAAAGTGTGCTTATCCGCGGGGTAAAGCGAAGAAGAATAACGTCATTCTGAGTTTGAAGGCAGCTCCCCAAGCCGACTTGGAGGAGTTTGTAGTCGCCGAATTGCGAGTTCCAGAGGGCATACGGGCAGTCTATGAGCAGTCCATCGTGGTGCAGTAGACGTGTATGTTTGGCATGACGCATGTGGAGGAAGCGCCGGCATCAAACATTCTTTGCTGACAAATCGAGGCGCCTCTTGTCTGATCGACAGGCGCACGACAGGCGGTTTGAATAAAACCCGCACGAGGCAAGTATGGAATCGAGTATCCCCAACCATGACGGAGCACGTCACCGATATGGTCTCATTGGACTACCCTCCAGCTATGTGGTATAGCGACCAGAGGTTCATCCCACCTATAGGATCGATCAACAACCCATTCCGGTCGTTTATTCCTACCATCTCCTCGTTCTGCTCTGACCCTGAAGGGATATACCCCATCTCTCGCTCTCGCCGCTACGATTTTACCCCTTGTTTCGAGCAAATCTTGCACTCGGCTTGCTTAGCTATCTTTCTCTTGTTCGCCTTCATACGATGTATTCAGCTGTTTCGCCGAAAAGCACGGGTCGACTCAGAAGTAGGAGAGATGTTTAGAGATACTAAATTCGTGAGTGTTTTTGTAGTACATAATCTTACACTAGCTATTCTAACCGTATCTACTCAACTAGATGATCGGGGTACTCCCACTCCTCGTTATATCGTCCATCTCTCTCGCGTTTGGGATCCGCCGTCGAGGCTCCAAGTTCTCACTAGTTATGTTGGAAGAAATCGTCTCAGTCGTCGCGTTTGTCCTCCTCGGCCTCCTCACATATTTCAACCACACACGCACACGCCGCTCTTCAACTATACTCCTCACGTTCTGGCCGTTTTATGTCCTGCTCCAACTCGCATCGCTCCGAACTCATATCTCGATCTACTCGCCGCGCGGCCAGGTGTTCGCCCTTCGGTGCGCGCTACTGGGTGCTTCTGTGGTGTCCTGGGCGCTGGAGTGCCTGTGTCCTGACCGGGCAGCACGGGATCCTGATGCGGAACCGGAGGACAAGGAGTCACCATATGAGTACGCGAACATATACAGTCGACTAACGTGTGTTTTTCTCTTCTAACCTATCATCGGCCTGTGTCGGAAACTGACGATGGTTGCAGGTTCGGCTGGATGACACCGCTCATGAAGCTCGGCTACAGGCGCTATATCACCGAGAAAGACGTCACGGCGCTCCCGCCAGGCGACACGGCTCGCACACTGTCGGACAAACTACAACAGCAATGGTCCCGCCAACTACGGTCGTCCAAACCCTCACTGTGGAGTGCACTGTTTCGTGCTTACGGGGGTCCGTACGCGGTGGCGGCTCTGCTCAAACTGGTTCGAGATGCGTTGTCGTTTGCGGGGCCGCAGTTGCTTCGATTCTTGCTTGTGTTCGTTGCAAAGTACCAAGCAGGAGAGGCTCAGAGCACGTTTTTGGGATGGGTCATTGCGCTGGCTATGTTTGTGGTCAGTATTCTGCAGACGCTAGTACTTCACCAGGTTAGTGTCCGGGTCAAAATTGTTCGATATTAGTCTAACACGCTTGGAGATCAGTACTTCCAGATATGTATACTGACTGGGATGAGGGTTCGAGCTGGACTCGTAACGGCCATATACAACAAGGCGCTAGTTCAGGCTTCAGACTCACAAGGCGCACGGGGAGACATAGTCAATCTGATGAGCGTTGACGCTTCCCGCCTCCAAGAGCTCTGTATAAGCGGATTGATCGCTATCAGTGGCCCGTTTCAGGTGAGTCGAACGCAGCGTGCGAATTCAACCAATAATTAAGTGGATTTGCCTAGATTGTGCTCGCCTTTCTTTCGCTCTACGAACTTCTGGGGTGGGCGGCGTTTGTTGGCGTCGGAGTTATGATAGTATCACTCCCACTAAACACGTTCATCGCACGTATGCTCAAGAACATGCAGCGCGCGCAAATGAAGAACCGGGGTGCGTGTGTTTTTGCGATGCCATTGCCCAAAATGGCGAATATTTATTTGGCATTGTTTACCGGATGCTTCTGTAACAGATAAACGCACAAGGCTCATGTCAGAGCTTCTGAACAACATCAAGAGGTCTGTTGGCACATGAACATGTGATTACTGCTTTTTGACTTATTTTTTGGCAGCATCAAACTATACGCTTGGGAGGACTCTTTTATCTCTCGAGTTCTGAAAATAAGAAATGACGAAGAGTTGAGAACGTTGAGGAAGATTGGTGTCACCAACGTAAGTCGTTGAGGGATCGTATTGGAATATAAACATGTACTAATGAGATTATCTAGGCCGTGAATACGACCCTCTGGACCGGAGTTCCTCTCCTCGTTGCCTTCGGATCGTTCGCAACCGCTGCATATACCGGGTCCAAAGCGCTTACACCCGACATCGTATTCCCCTGTATTTCACTTTTCAACTTGCTACAAGGTCCTCTTAGCCAGGTACGTCCTTATTCCAGCCCCTATACATCTCAAGCTTGAAATGTTTTGCCTAGGTCGCCACCGTCACCAGCCAAGTTGTCGAGTCCACAGTCTCCGTCGCTCGCGTTCGAGATTTCCTGCTATCCAAAGAGCTGCAATCTGATGCAAGAGAAGTCGACGAGACCGAAGTTGCCGAGGGAGACGTTGTGCTCGAGATACAGGGCGGAGAGTTCAAGTGGTCCAAAACGACCGTGCAGCCTACACTGGAAGGTGTGGATCTGAGTGCACGAAAAGGCGAGTTGGTCGGTGTTCTGGGTCCAGTTGGGTGTGGAAAGGTCCGTTGTCCGAGTGGGTGTGGTTGAACTATGAGTTGACGGTTGGGAAATGTAGACCAGCTTGCTGTCTGCCATTCTCGGCGAAATGGTTCGGACAGAAGGGTCGGTCGGGGTTCATGGCAGGATTGCGTATGCTCCACAGAACCCATGGTATGTGATATATGCGTGTCCCGAGAGCTTAAATATCAACCTAAATGTTCATAATAGGATGATGAATGCGACTATCCGGGACAACATCCTGTTCTCACACCGATACGACGAGGAGTTCTATAACATCATTCTGGATGGTGTGTACCCCGACCAACCGTTTGATTCAGTACTGAGATAGATGCATAAACCAGCGTGTGCTCTGCGGCCCGATCTGGCCCAGTTCCCTGACGGAGACTTGACCGAAGTTGGCGAGAGAGGCATCACGCTCAGCGGCGGCCAGCGTGCGCGGATCTCACTCGCTCGCGCCGTATACGCTCGGTTCGTTTGCTCTAGATATCTACTTTCACGTATTAACGGCTTTTACAGAGCGGATCTATACCTGCTTGACGACCCTCTTGCAGCGGTTGATGCCCACGTTGCACGGCACTTGTTCGACCAGGTTATTGGGCCGGATGGGCTGTTGGCCGGCAAAACTCGGTTGCATGTAACAAATGGGGTTTCGTATCTTAGTCAGGTGAGTATTGGTGACGAGAATGGTATCTAGATATTAACGAGCATTGTAGCACGACTTGATTGTGATGATCCGTCGAGGAATTATCTTGGAGTCGAGCACATTCGAAGATGCAATTGGAGATCCGGGCAGCGAGATCGCTAAATTGATGTAGGTCATTATTTATCTGAACAGCAAAGACAATACTCATTGGGATCTAGCGCTAGTAGCAAGGCGAGCAGTAGTCGCGGCCATTCTGGCACCGCCACACCAGCTAATGAGGCTACCGGGGCATCCGAGGCTACGCTTGTTTCTGTACCTGCGCCCACGCCTGTTACTCCTAAGCCGGCCAAAGATACGACTGTTTCATTCCTTCAACGTCGCCCATCCGTCGTCCTCCCGCGAGATCGGGCTAAGACCAAGACCCAGTCAAAGGCTGAACACCGCGAACAGGGTAAGGTCAAGGCGGACGTTTACAAGAGGTACTTCCGGGCTGCGAGCTTGGTGGGTGTGATATTCTATGTGTTATGCGTGATTGTGCAGCAGGGCTGCTCGATTCGTAAGTCCATCTATTTCTCTTGTGGCCATTTTGGACTGACCGATACACAAGTCTCAAATATCGCGCTGAGGGAATGGGGAAACTACAATCAGAGAATGGGAGGTAACTCCGACATCGGGTACTACCTTTTCGTATACGGCATGCTTGGGCTCGGCGCCTCCTTGTTCTCGTTCTTGGGCTCTGTGCTACTATGGGTATACTGTGCGATCAAGAGCGCGAGGAGCTTGCACGATACAGTGAGTAGTATTACCAGGCCGTTATTTGGATGTATGCGTCTAAAACAAGTACAGATGCTGTTTGCGGTCCTGCGATCCCCGTTGTCTTTCTTTGAGCAGACTCCGATGGGACGAATCATGAACCTGTTCTCGAGAGACCAATATGTGATCGACGAGGCGTTGATACGTGTCATGAACGCGTTCCTGAGGACACTGCTGCAGATCATCGGTAGGCGCCATACATGAATATGGTGTTTTGTCCAAGCTGACAGATTTGTAGGCGTGGTTGTCGTCATTGGCGGAACCTTTCCACTTTTCTTCGCTCTGCTCGTTCCGCTTAGTTTCGTATATCGATTCATCATGCTATACTATCTCGCCACTTCTCGAGAGTTGTGAGTAACTGTTGTATCTCTACTGGGCGCTTATTCATTGCTATTCATTTGGTTCGTAGGAAACGGCTCGATGCGGTGACCAAGTCTCCGATATTTGCCTGGTTTCAAGAGAGTTTGGGAGGGCTCTCCACCATCCGAGGGTTTAGTCAAGAGAGGGTGTTCACTTGCGGAAATGAAGCCAAGCTAGACCAAAACCAGATGATATATTATCCAGCCGTTTCTGCGAACCGATGGGTCGGTAAGTCTCTTCGAAGGTTTGGTATAACCATATGTCACTGAACGTCCCGTAGCCGTCCGTATCGAACTCCTCGGCTCGTTTATCGTTATCTCAGCCGCCGTGCTATCCCTTGCTGCGCTCTTCACGACGGGCATCGACGCCGGTCTGGTCGGTCTCGTGCTTTCATATAGTTTATCGGCGACCCAAAGTTTGAACCTGTTTATTCGGTCTGCGAGCGATGTCGAGCAGAACCTTGTCTCTGTTGAGCGAGTTCTGAAGTCAGTATACTTTCTTTTTGATAGATGGAAGTCTAAATTGTGTTTGACAGTTATGTCAACCTACCACCTGAAGAGCCGCTGGAGATCCCCGATGCAACCCTGCCAAACAACTGGCCTCAACGAGGAGAGATCGAATTTCAGTGAGTAGATTTATAGCCGTTGTTCTAACCTGCCACCGTATTCAACTCTTATTCAGAAATTATTCAATGCGCTATCGTCCCGAGCTTGCTCCAGTTCTCAAGGATCTTAATTTTACGATTGTAGGTAACGCATTTAGCTTATGCGCAAAGCTCATCAACATCATATATAGCACGCCGGTGAAAACGTCGGAGTAGTTGGTCGTACTGGCGCCGGCAAGAGTTCGCTATTCCTCGGGCTTTTACGTATCTTAGAGCCAGCAGCAGGGACAATCCTAGTTGACGGCGAGGACATCAAGCAACTTGGGCTACGAGATTGTATGTCAAACTTGAATAATGTCCCAAGTTATGTGCTGATAATGGACCGAAGTGCGACGGGCCATCAGCATCGTTCCCCAGGAGCCTCAGGTAAGTGGCCTCTTTATCCAGGCGACTGCTCGGGGCATTGACTACGAACCATCAGCTGTTCGAAGGCACGGTTAGGGAAAACGTAGATCCGACGGCCGAGTATGATGACGGAAGGATTTGGGACGCGCTCGAAAAGGTGGGGATATCAGCCTCATACCTTCACCGAAGCTGACCCGCTGCATATATAGGCTCATATGAAAGAGTTCGTCACTGGCCTTCCCGGGGGACTGGATGCTGGGCTGAAAGAGGGAGGGTTATCGCTGAGCAGTGGGCAACGGCAGCTTGTGTGTTTCGCTCGGGCGCTGCTACGTAAAGTGAGTCCCATGGACCCAGTGCCATATTTATTTATCATAATCCTTAAATATGGTGAATGGAACTAAATGGAAAATTTCTAGACCAAGATCTTGATCCTCGACGAGGCAACTTCGGCGATGGATATAGAGACTGACAAGGCGATCCAAGAGATCCTTCGTGGACCTGTGTTCGAGGGTGTTACCACCCTCACAATTGCGTAAGCCGCATGTCTTAACGTGATGGCTGCGAGCGCTGAATCCTTGGTTCCCAGGCATCGGCTGAACACTGTAATCGACTCTGACCGTATAATCGTGCTCGATGCTGGCAGTGTGAGTTCGACTGGAGCTTCTACTTTCTACCACTCAAAAAGAAACGTTTCCAGATGACAGAATCTGGCGAACCCGAGGAACTATTCAAGAATCAGGTAAGTTGAGCAGGCACGAAGGAAATCGATAGCTGAAACTGTTTCAGAATTCTTTGTTTTATGCGCTAGCTGCTGAAGCAGGGATTCTGTCTGAATCGACGTAGAAATAGTGTGTTTTAAGGACAATGTATGCGACTCTCTTGCTATGAAAAACTATTTTAAATGTATCAGATGCTAGACCCTATCGAGGACTTTGGCTTGTTGTTTCAACGACTTTATTGGATAGTTACTTAGTATACAGCTAAACAATCCAGTTTGCTCTGATACCTGAAATAGGTTTCGTTTCTGTAAGCACATGTTAACAACCCAGCAAAGGTCGTGGAGCCACGAATTAAAGATGCAAGGGACCAAAGGAATGGCCGTAGGATGAACCGAGTCTGATATGCACTACATCTGGACTTGCATTTACTAATAACACAACCGGAAGTCTTTGAGGGACTCCACCAACATACAAGGCTAGTAGATATGATTATTTATGACTGAAGGTGTACCCGAATCAACCGCTAAATACAGAAATAACGACAACTTGCGATCCTTTTGCAGCGTCCGCCAGCATGGTCACAGGAGATAACAATATCAGCACAAAGGCGGTCGAAACGCAGCCAAAGAAATGATCAATGTGATATAAATAGCCGGATTTGGCTTTACAGTCACGTGGCACATGACGTCATATCTCGCACAAACCTGTCATTCTGATAGCATACACTCATACCTAGGCCTCTCTAAGCATTTATTCAGCATTAGATCTTTCTTTCAGTCTATGACAGTCATCCGAAAAATGGCAAACCGAACACTTCTCGAGCAAATAAAACAAATAATCCCACCGCTTACGCCTAAACTACACAAGGGTCAGGCCGGACGAGTGGGCGTGGTTGGAGGTTCGGAAGAGTGAGTCTGTATTCCCAACTTATAAGGCACTACTAGAATAACACAAACTTCAATTTTAGTTACACAGGCGCCCCCTATTTTGCTGCCATCTCGGCACTCCGTCTTGTGAATATGATATATCAAGTTGCTAGTTTCGGTTGATACCAACACGCCTTTCGGCAGGGATGCGACCTTTCCCATGTTATATGCGAACCCGGCGCAGGCGCGGGAATCAAGACTTATTCACCGGACTTGATCGTGCACCCAATACTCAACGAACGCGAGTACGTCTTTCTCTCCTTTCGATCCGACAAATCTTTCATACTAACATAAAATTCAGTACACCCGATAGCATCAAACCCAAGCTCGAGTCGATCATCTCCCGGCTACACGTTCTCGTAATCGGGCCAGGTCTCGGCCGAGCTGAACACATGCAAAACACGGCCAGAGTCGCACTCCAGTTAGCTCGGGAGAAGGTACGTACTAAAAGAGCGACGACGTTTATGGATTCAGAGTATTCATATTTGATTGGTGCTGTAGGAGATGTACGTCGTGATCGATGCCGACGGGCTTTATCTCGTCCAAAATGAGCCCGATGTCGTGAGAGGTAATGCCCGAGCGGTCTTGACGCCTAATGTTATCGAGTTTAAACGACTTTGCGATTCCCTCGTATGTCCTTTAAGGCTCTTTCGTTCTCCTGCAATAACAAAGAATGTGATCCAGAAAATCGATATGAAAGGCGAGCCATCCTCGTTCGCGCCCGCTCTTTCTAAAGCTCTGGGCGGAGTAACGATCATTCAAAAGGGCCAGACGGATTTGATCGTTTCGGGAGATCAGGTAACGTCTGCCGCAGTCCTCCTTTACCTTCCCTACACCACCGTAATCCAAATTTAACCTGGCATTGTTAGGCCGAAGAAATCGATGAGCCCGGCGGCCTGAAACGCTGCGGTGGCCAAGGTGATCTTCTGTCAGGCATGACGGGTACGTTTTTGGCTTGGGGAAAGTCGTACGTCGATGGTGGACTGGACGGGGGAGACGCACAAGGTTCGTACGCGCTATACTTTCTTATTCGTAGGCATAGGCCCAAGATGTGCATGCCTTCGATTAGGCGAGCGAATTCCTGAGCACCGCGTCCCGCTCCTCGCCGCCGCAGGCGCGTCGATCCTCACTCGCGCCACGAGCCACATTGCGTTCGGGAAACTTGGGCGAGGGGTGATCACTGGTGACATGATACCCGAAGTAAGCTCTGATTGATAAACTAATGTTCGAGTTAATTATGGGATGTGTAGATTGGCGCAGCGTACGCAGCCAAGTTTGGCGAAGCGGGGGAGAAAGGATGGAAAGGTAGGGCGTAGCAAGAAGTGTCGATGGCATTTTAACCTGCGTGCTGTTCAGGCCGATTGTAAGCTTGCAAGCGTGAGAGCACCAGAGCAGTGTTTAGAAATACAACTGCAATTATGAATAGGATACATACGATAACACACAAAAGCACTGTACATTGTTCCGCTCAGAATCTGTCTACTTGCTCGACATCACGTATCCCGTCGTATCCAAGACTTGTTTCCCGCATATCGAACATATTCCTTTTTTATACGCACAGCCTAAGGAGGAACCCGACAGTCAGCCACGATACAGCAAATCGCAAAGTGAGAACAGACAACGCACCATGACAATACTTGGCACTATTCTGTGTTACTGAACTCTTGCAGTCTTTACATTTGCCTTGATATGGCTGATACCTCTTCGACGCTCCCACACTTGACGCCCCCACTTTTCGACCTGTTAAGAGTTTATTCTCGCCAATCTTTCTGGAGGACGAGGAAGGTGCGAATGGGTCGGGAGCGGCAACTTTAGAGAGTTTCTGCAATTATAGAAGTATTAGTCAGGATTTTTAGTGAGAGTGTGAAGGAGAGCTTGCCTTGGTGCATTTCTGGCACACCATTGTCGTTGTCGGCTGTGAGTTGCTGAGTAGTTGGTGGCTGTGCGGCGCTTGACCTTGGCGGTGCCCGACCACGTGCAGTTGCTGACGAAATTGCCCCTCAATCCTTTGTTAAATCTCCACCACAGCGATGCAGTTCCCGTTAACTTTCTATCGAAGTGAGACGTCAGTTGCAGTCATTTCCTCATAGGATATGTCTACTAGAGTCTAGACAACACAGCTCAAAGGGCTAAGCAGTGCTTGACGATACTCTAATCACCTTTTTCGGGTTACAATGCTTTATTGGCGCTTGCTGTCAACTGGGGCTGTCATTTTGACACAGGTGGCTGTCTAGACTCTAGCTGTGCTGTTTGAACGTATGACTCCGCCTGATGCTCTTTGTCCCATCATATTACTATAACTGATGTGTAGCTGTCTCTCCATGAGTTCATATATAAACCATGGGTCACTACCGGGATGGACCTCAACTCAAGCACTCCTACTACTACATTTCTTCCTACTCACCCACTATTCTTGCTCCCCAACAATGACTATCAAACGCCGCTGCGTCACTGTCGACCAATCACCAGTCTGCCGAGCGCTCTGGATCTTACTCTGCTGCTGTACTTTAGGATTTCCAGACAAGTACCTTGAGCGACTCGCCTACTTTGAAGATCTCATCCCGAAATCGAATGACCCGAATAATCCTTTTCAGCCATGGACACAACCAAAAACCTTTTCAGACCGAGGCGACGCTAATGGAAATGGCCAGAAAACGATGCGACAGAAACAACAGGTAAGTTTGGCTTGTCTCCGAAGCGCATGATATTAGCTAACAAGTCTGATTTCCAGGAGGAATGGGACCGATTAAACATCGCTGTAAGTATTGCTCTGCACTTGCATGTGTTTTTATGCTGACATATTCCTTAATAGATGTCCGTTATCACCGCAACCAGCGCCGCGGCACTCGCCATTCAGGCCGCAGGTCCAAATCCAAACCAGGTTTACTGGCTCGTAACAGCCTTCTATAGCGCAGCATCCGGCATGTCCCTCCAAGGCCTCATCCTAATCACATATATCACCATATCCGCCGGAGGCTCTTCAGATGAGTTAATCGGCCGGCTCGCCCGGGGCGAGCTATTCGAGAACCAGCCAACCAGACCCGTCGCATTCATGATGGCCCTCCCTGCTATTCTCGCGACCTACTCGTCGTTCGCATTGTTGGCTGGACTGGTAGCTATGATCACTCAAGGGCCGGGCGAAAGTGTGGCTACAAAAGGCGGTCTTTATATCGTCGTGGCGATCATTCCTGTCGGAGTTACGTTCCTTTGTCTTTGCTTCGCGGTAATATTTTGTGAGGCCGGAACGTGGATCGAGCGGAGGGAACGAAAGAGAGTGGCTGCAGCTGCGTACGTGCTCCCTCAATCTGTGCCACTTAGCCCGATCACCCCTCGACCATAACCGGTTTCTCGGTTCGGACTTCCGATTGCCGTTCAAATCGAGATTTCTTTCGCTTATCCCACTCTCAAGCTGTTATATGCGGCATTTTGTAGTGTTCTGACCGTCGTTGCGTGTGAGTTCTTGTCATTCCCATTTTTGTCTCAATTTATAGCATATATTTCTCCAACTGTATTAATCGTCACGAGATATGAATTGAACATACCCCGTCATCAACTAGGGTATACCGTAACTTAAACCCTCCCTCACATAGTGCTCGGAGTTGTAGCTGAATATATACCTCGGTAGATCAGTACTGACTTGGTAGCGAAACTCTCAACGTATGAAACGACCTTCAAAAGATACATTACTTAAATGTTATAGAAAGGATAGAACGAAATTATAAAAATACGTAGATGATGCTACGGGAAACCGCATAGCAGCGACCGCTCAAAGGGCACACTCTTCCGAGGTCCAGGCGGCAACATTCGATGCCGGATTACCATTCCTGTTATCAGCCTGGCTGATGACGGTTTGAGAATCAACATTGAGCATGTCAATAGCCCCGACTGTAGCGAGCGAGTACACGTAAACATCTATTCGATGAGAGACGTGAGTGGCGAATGTACAAGCAAGATTCAAACGTATGTACCTTTAGAGCTTGAATCGACATTTAGCAACGAATTTTGGCAGGTAGAGTTATCCGCACAGCTCTCATTATAACTCTGTTCCAGTGTCTTGGTAAGCAAGCCGGCGCAAAGCTTGGGTGGGGCTCACCTGGAAGAAACTGTAGAGTCCAGCGCCGTAGACATATACGTCGGAACTGTTAGTAATACTTAAGCCCCACGCCGAAGATCCGTTTGTAAGCTCTGGATCCTTGTACTTCTTTGAGATGCTGAACGGGTTTGGAGCCTCCGGACTGGGTTGCCAGTAAGGCTAGGATGAATAATTAGGCGCATATAGTTACTATAATCTTGGATATGCATACCGACTCGGTTTGAATTAGACCAAGATATACGTTTTTAGACTCTACCAAGTTGTACTGGTAAATGGCCTACATAATCTCGAATGTTAGCATGGCTTTACAAGGAGCGCAGAGAGGTTTAGCGCACGTGATGCTCGGAGCCTCCACCAACGATCCAAACCGGCCCATTACGAGACTCAACTAGCACCCCTCGTCCAGCATAAACGTTAATTCGTTGCTCTAGCGGATCATCGCTAGATATTTACTGTTAAAACCTTGTCTCATGTAATGCAACAATCAAGAACACTCACAGGTCGTGGTCTGCCGTCCAGATCCATCCCCCCTCCATATACACTGCAGCATTCTTGGTTATATGCATTGCTAGGTATGCCGCCGTACAGTCCGCCACCGAGTTGCTCGTGTTCGTAGATAGACAATTGCCAGCCTGGATACCGGATCCGGCGAACCCGCCAAGGCGGATATGAACGTCCCACATCCCAGACATGTGTTTCTGATGACGAGGCTCGCCAACATTCCACTCCAGGACGACCGCTCCTGCACTACCGGCCCGGGTCGAGAGAATGAGGTTACTGAGCTGAACAGGTTTTTTATCGCCATCTGTACGGTAAACTCAAGTTGGCTATAGTTCGTGATAATGAGTTTCATGAGACGCACCACGTCCGACTTGAATAACAGGCCGAGGGTTCTTCGTGTCTGCAAACTTCGCTCCACCCCCAACGATATTCGACCAGACCTCACCGAGAGCCTTCGAGCCTTGCGGGATCTTGATAGTATCCGTGACATAGTAGGTACCTGCGTCGAAATATATGATCCTGCGCCCGGCGTACTTGTCCAGAACTTTCTGGATAGCGGCGGTATCATCCTGCACGCCATCACCCTTAGCGCCATGAGCCTTGACAGATACGAACTCTGTAATGTGGGTCAGAAACACAGTACACCCTCGATTAGGACTGACTCACGCCTCGGAGAATAGTTCTCGTATTCAGGTCTCCGCTTCGAGAATAACTTGCCGTTCGGACCAAGCAACTTGCGTGATCTAGGGATACCCTCCACCGTATCCTTAACATACTCGTACTCCTTCTCCGCCTCGCTATAAATGTTCCCCTGAATCCAGTGCTCAACCATCTTCGTTTTCCCGCCCTCGAGTAAGACCGTGCCGTTTCCATCAAT
>WSTH01000274.1:0-29983 GCA_019616345.1 Ceratobasidium sp. 395
ACGTGACTCAGGGTTAGGAGGACCCGTCATGGACCCTGCAACCTCGACCGGGGAGTGACCTTGACAAGCAAGGTGACCTAGTTAACTCGCTCGCATAGCACTTCGAGGCGCTGGTGCACCATGTTCGAGGGCTTGACCGGTACCCTAGAGTGCCCAAATCCTATAAAACGGCAACACGAAGACTGCCGTTTCCTCACCATCCTCTCTTCAATCTAATACACAGTTTACTCTCTTCATCATGCGCTCTACTCCTCTCTTCACCTTTCTCTTCACCCTGCTCTGCCTCCTCTCGTTCAGCTTGGCTAGCCCAGCCCCGGCTCCTTTGGTGCCGGACGCACCAGCTCTTGTCGAGCGTGCTCCGGGCGACAACTCGACCGAGGTTGACCCTGTCGGCACAAGCGGCGGTGGCTCTGGCAATCGCGGTGGCAAGTCGACCCCCTGTGGCTGCAAGGACCCGGGTCAATACTGCCCCGTCGGTGGCCCATGCTGCGGGTACCATCTCTGTTGCGCGAAAGGGTAAGCCAGTCTCACATATTTGCCCTAGTTCGATGTTTAATTTGTTTGCTGGCAGTTATCAATGCAGATACGGCAGTGGCAGCTGGGGTTCGAAGAAAATCTATTGTCACAAGGGCAAGTGGTAAGATATCGAACAAATGCTGGTTACTGGCATATGCTGTGAGTGAACTTACCTATACACACAAGACCGATCAGCTGACCATTAACATTGCTTGGCAGAGGGACCTAACGAACAATACAGCATCGTGCGTTGAATTTGGACAAATGCTCTTGTCAACTCGAATGAAATTCTGGCTTCTTCATTTCTATTGAAAACATTTAAAAAACCAATATCCTTGCGTTTGTGAGTTTGATCGTGACTATACTTGTATCTGTTGGTGTGGGTACAAGGACAATTGTTTTAGCTTTGTGACGTGTTTACCGAAATAAAATAAACTTAGTTGAATGTCCCTCAAATGAGTTTACCAAACAGAATTCGTCCAGTTGGGAGCAACCTCATGACAAAGTAACTTGATTCTACATTGCAAGGCATAGAAGGTAGAGGTATAAATAGGTTTAGCTGACTCACTGTTATATCTGGGCTACCGGACACGAGGGTTCAGTCTAGCGAAAGCATTGTAACCAGATCTGGGCTCCGAGGCTCCTGAATTTGGTTCCGCCCGTCGCGGCGAAGTGAAATCGCCCCGATTGGATTCAAAATCTACTAAAACGAAGTCAAAGAACCAGAATCATTCATTAGCCACATGTGTTTGCATCGTCCTAAGTGTTAGGCGACCACCAAATCTAATCGACATGGCCCGCGTCCGGGGATCAATATTAGCGCAACAGAAGTGATTGTCTGTGTCCGATTTCGCGGTAGCCATCAATGATAGCGCCCAAGAAACTGGAGTTGAGCTTCAAGCAGGGAACTAAGCATGAGAAGACCGAATAAACATGATAGATCTCTGCACGAAGCCAATGTGTCAAAATTCGACATGTGGAAATTTGAGTCTTTTATTGTGGAATTCTATCATCCTTATGATCGAAAGTGGACACTCGAAATTCACGAAAGGGGTAAAGGATGTTGAAAGGGGAACCGCAGAGGGCAAAATGTTGAATTTTGACACATCCGGGCTGTCAAGAGGATGTCTAGAGGGATTACGACGCAAAAAAACACTGCCATCACTATATTCCCTCATTTCTTGTATTCCTCTCTCAATCTCCCTGCCTACACCTCACTATTGGCCACTCTCCGATTTCCATCTCGATAAGACCTAGGATTACACAAGTGCGCTAATCATCCCAAGATAAGCCGGTCGAGGGTCAATCCAAGCGAGCTAGAGTGCGTTAAGTACACAAAATGCGCCAATTAGCCCAGAATAAGCCGGCAGATGATTACACCAAGCATTCCGGGGAGATTCCAAGTACTTACGTGTGAGTCGATCCTACATCGGGAGCCGGAATGAATCGGCGGGCAGAAGGGGAAGCGTGAAGAGTGGGCACTACAGAAACGATACTGGACCTGGCTTATGTAATGATTCCCCCCAGAGTCAAGATCTACTCTTGAACACATGGTTAGCCTTCAGAAGTGGCAACAAGTACTCGGTTCGTGCTCAACCGGACTATTCTAACCTTTTGAGGAATCATTGTTCAAGCGAAACAGGATGCCACAGTGTATTAAGCGGAGGGTTCGAATCAAAGGCGGAAGACAGTCGCATTACAGAAGTAGAAGGATTACGCGAGAGCTAGTTGCATTATTCCCGGCACATCGAACACCATCCATTCGGCGCCAAGCATAAGTTCTCCATATCGTGCCTTGCTACAATTCACAGCCAAAATCCGCTCGACCAGACTCACCGTGTTATAGACCGGCTCGGACTACCAGGCGAGGGGAACGAGACTGACGAACACGAGCGTAGTGTTATCCCATAACGAGCAACGGGATGAATTATCTAGGTTTTTCGCTTAGCAGGTATATCATAATGCTCAGCGGGTAGACTAGTTTCATTGAGATAGACTGCTGCCTGGGAGGCTAGTTGGGCAGGAAATTTATGGTTCGAGAAGCTCCAGAAGGCGAGGAGATCGTATCGTGCATAATGTGATCGTTAAGTTGAACTAGCCCACTCGGAATTTTAGGTATAGCGAAGTACTCAGAATACGGATCAGTGTAGAAGTTCCATTAGATTCGACTCAAGCACCAGCGCCAAACTAGTACTAGAACGACCCGCACCGGAACGCCCAGGGAATTACCGTACTAACGCACCTCGCAAGGACAGTCCGGTCACTGAGCAGCTGGTCCGAGACACATCTCAGTTCGACTTCGACGGTGGTAAGAATAGGAGAGTGCTAGAGTAGCGTTGAGAGAGACAAGGGTTAGACACGGCGAGACATGACTATCGGCTTCGGGCGCGAGAGGTAGAGCCAGATATCTTCAGTTAGGTGCCGCCATACAAACGTGCGAATGGCCCCAATCACGAAAGCCAGATAGCTGCCTCTTCTTTACGTACTATCAAGGATATTAAGGTTTTATGCTCTTGGGTCGCGGTCGGCACCCGTCTCATGGCTTGGAGATACGCGGAGAGGGAAGCTAGAGAGGGACAGGATCAGATTACCTGGATTCCAAGCCTCGCAGTGAGAGTGTGAGGGGTGTGGGCGCTAAGTCGGATCGTTGTGGCTGTGAAAATTGGGTGTTTACCCGTTGTTTGTTTTGGTGAGGCAGAACGAGACACACAGAACTCTCACCGCTCGGCTTGGTCCATTTTGCCAGTCAGGGGGGGGAGGTTCTTGAGGGGCACCACGGCGCCGCAAACGAGTGCTGTAGCTTGAAATTTGACATGTACGTAGTACAGCATCGAAAAATACACGCCGTATTTTTGGATTATTTTTGGACGTCGAAATGAGTGCGCGCGACGCGGCGCGCGGCGGGGTGTTTTCATAGGAAACGTGCCTAAGAGCCCGGCGCTTACCCGTCTGGTGGCTGAAGATATTGGACCGCGGCGGGCGGAGCGTCGATCCATCGCCCCCTATGACGCTAAAATGTTCAACGGAGACCTCGAAGACGTGCTTACCGAGGAAGAGATTAAGGATTTGCTTGCGGGAGATGTGGACGAGGCGCGGTATGACTTGGTGAGTGCATATATTCCTGTTTTTTTGGGAATCACGGCTAAAATACAATTTTTTGGCTCGTAAGGAGCTGGATGCCGTCTCGGAAGACCTCGCGGACATGGATTTCACCGCCGAGGACCTTGCCGCCATCGACGCCGTCCAGGATCCGCCGGCGCAGCCAGTTTCGACGCTTCAAAAGCGGCTCATTGAGGCGACCGAGAAAGCGACAGGCCACCCGCCGTACCCGTGGCAACTCGACGTCGCATGTAGAATACAAAAGAAACAAGACATATTAGTGATAGCAGGCACGGGATACGGGAAGACACTTCCCTTCGTCCTGAATTGTTTCGTCCAGCCCGATATGATCGTCTGGATTGTGTCGCCGCTGAATTACATCGAAATCGAGCAGGCGAAGGTGTTTAGCGACTGGCGGCTTAAAGCGGTGGCCGTAAATTCGGCGACCTCGCATCCAAACCTAGCCCAAGTAAGTACTCTCGTGCTTAAGCTTGCGGAACGCTCACCGTAGATCCAGGACCTAAAGTCGGGTAGGTTCCAGGTCGTCATCTCGTCGATCGAAAACTTTACCGCAAGCAACAAGCTACGGCCCGTTATTGCGTCGATGAAGTTCTCGAAACGGCCGCAGCTGCTGGTTGTGGACGAGGCGCACGTCCTCTCGAGCTGGACGGAGACAGGATTTCGGCCTGCATATGCGACGACGGGGGAACTACGCCGGCTGTTACCGCCCAATACACCTGTACTCGCAGCAACGGCGACGGCGAATAAGAAAGTGCGAGCGCAGATTAAAGACACACTCGCCTTCCGCGACAAACCCCACCAGTACGAGCTCACGCTCGGAAACCACCGGTCAAACATTATCCACTCGGTTCACTGGCTCAAAGGCGCAGAGTCTGCGGTTGAGGAGATAAATCAGTACATATCCAAGACCGACCCGACGGAAACACTTATCTATGTCGACTCCCGCGACCTCGGCTACACTATCCTCAACTCTCTGCGCAAGCACGTCGATCCTTCGGTGCGCGGCAAGATCCAGCTATACCACGCATATCAAACAAACACCCGTAAGCGGATTCTCGAAGAGGGGTTCAAGAAGGGGATTTTTAAGGTTCTCATATGCACAGAAGCGTTAACTATGGTGAGTGATCCATTAAATGCGAATAGACAATGTACTCACCGTACGGTAGGGCGCCGATTTCCGCAACGTGCGGCTCGTAATTAATTTTCTGACGCCGGATTCGGCGCGAACGTGGGCCCAGCGATCGGGGCGAGGCGCACGCGACAAGAACTTGGTGTGCCACGCCATTATCATGGCCCAACCGTCGACGCGTCGCGGCCATCGGAGCTGCAAACTCGGGCCGCTTGTCCAGGGAAGCGGCGAGTCCCAACGCAGCGTGGATAACGGCGCAACTGCCAACGAGAACCGCGAGCGGGAGGCGCAAGCCGGGGTTGCGTCCGAAGCAAACGTCGAGAACGCAACGGGCGCTGGCGACTTAGGTGCAGACGAAACCGTGGGCAGCGTTGATGATGACGTGGCCGCAAATGCAGATGTGGACGTAGGAGAGGGAGAGGACGAGGGAGAAAGAGGGGGAGAGGGAGAGGGCCAGGACGGCGAGATCGAGGGCATGATCGAGAATAACGATAACACCGTCCAGGCCGTGGGAGAGGCGTCGTCGTCGGCTCGCAAACACGCAAAAAAGGGCGCGAAGGTAGACCAGTCAAACGAGAAATCAAGCAAGAAACAAAAAGGTCGGACTCACACGAGGACGATACTCGAATTCATCAACCATACCGGCTGCCTAACGAAGTTTCTTGACGCCGAGTACGACAATCCTGCGCGCCCGGATGAAGAGCGTTGCACGACATGCAAAAACTGCCTCGATCGAGAGCAAGCCGCGAACCCGGAAGCGGACGCTCAGCCCGCCGGGCGGCATCCGAGTGTGGCACCCAACGATGCTCAAGCCCCAGCTCCACGCCCGACAATTGCCTGGCTGCGCCCAGCAGCAAGAAAAGAGGCCGAAGACGAGTTGAGGAGATGGCGGCGTGCGAAATGGGAATCGCCGGAGTGCGCTGGTCTAAATCGGAGAGAGACTCACCTGATGTCGGACAAGTGTGTTGTCTCTATCGCACGACACCCCTCCATCAACTCTCTTGCCGATCTCGAGACCACGTCGCTTCTTTGGGCACACCGACGTCGTTGGGGCGAAGAAATCGTATTAATTATGAGAATGGTACAGGAGAATCGACGAATTGCAAAAGATCTAGACGAATATCGATCAATCGTTAATACGGGCATCAAAAGCTACTGGAAGGGGCGTAGGGCGGCTGAGGAGAGGGCACTGAAGGCGGCGGAGCGGGCCAGGAAAGAGGCAGAAGTCCGGCGGAACCAAGCGGCCAAAGCGGCTGCGCAGGCGCAGCGGAAAAGTCGAGCGGGGCAGAAAGGAAAATCGAAGGAGCAGGATGGAGCAGAGGGGGAAATCCGAGTGAAGGAGGAAGTGAAAGAGGAGGAAGGGGTTTTGGAGGCGTCGGGTTCAAAGGGGAAAACACCGGCACGTAGGGGCAGAAAGGTGAAACAAGGGTGCTTACCAGACACCAAAAGTCGATGGGAGCTGTTAGACGAATACACAGTGTGTCTGAACAAGCCCTCGACCTCCAAATCCGCCCATAATCCCTCATAGAACATCTAGTGATAAAGAGTAGAATTGATTCGCGATTTCGTCCAGTTCAAGCGCCACATTGTCGTCAAGGGGCATTTGGGGCTCGCCTTCATCGTTTTCATCATCTATGAGAGAATGGGGGGTGATTGGGGTGTGTGAGCGGCAGTCGGAAGGTGTGTGCTGGTTCGTGGGAGGAGTCACGTGACCATGATCGCCCTCTTGTCGCTCCGGCGCCTCGTCTCCCCCACCTGCCTCCTCCATGTCGACATCCAGACTCAATCCCGCCATACGATGAAGCAGCACCTGTCGGTCAATATCCTGGTCGGTATAGACCTCTTCAAGGTTGGTCTGGCCATAATATTTCTCTCGGGTGGCCCGGAGATTCTGTAGATAGTCAGTCTCGAACAAGTTGTTATTTCCCTCCTCCAGCGGGTCGATTGTCTTGTTCCCTGAGCCACAAGTGCGAGATGGATCAAAAATATGAATTTTGGCGTCAAGCTGCTTCCGAACAAGAAGCTTGACATCATCTGTAGGATCAGGGATGTAATGCTGGCGTGAACGATGGAAGTCAGAGAAGCGCCGGTCAAACTGCTCAATGACAGCAGATAGGACAGGCATGGTTGGAGACATCATCCTGTACATCTCCCAGGTTGCTGACTGGGGGGGAGGGCCATGCATCTAGTGAAATAGAGATGTAAGCCAGCATATATGCGTGCATATAGAGAGAAAATACCCTGATTAAGAGGTTGTTGAGCTCTTGGCGATGATCAATGGCATAAAATCCATCCGGACGACCACTAAAGTTGACTAGCCATGTGTACCTGCGGACGATTTCGCTGTCAAACCACGCATATAGTCAGTTATCTAGGCTATATGCGCATGGTAAATACCCACTTGACACCTGGAGGCGCCTCATGAAACTTCCACTGAAGCATAAGAGCAATCATCTTGGCATACCGAGGGTTTCCAGCCCCACTAAAGAACTGTAGAAGGTTGGGAAGCATCAAATCCAGCATTCCAACATCACCAAAACGCACAGAACGGTGGACTTCCTCAAAGAGCATTAAGTGAACCATAGAGGAGATGACAGTCTCCAGCACAGGGTCCTCATTTGAGGTTGTAGTGACTGTCTTCCGACCAACTTTTGTTGTTGTCACTTGCGCCTGGTCCCGCAGCAGAGTGATTGCACGGTCAAACGCACGCTCCTGCCAGATCCGCTCAACACCTGCCAAGATTTGGTCCACACTCGCCTGGTTAACCCACTCAACCAAGTCCTCCAGCTTAGAAACCCCACAGTGCCACATCCATAGACCCCAATAGCGAGCCTCCAAGATGTGCAGAAGCGCATCCCGAAGGGTATGATACTCTGGTCCCTTCTGTTTAGTTGGCGCCTTGAGCCCAGAGCGGTGCAGGTTAGCCACGTCACGTGCAAAGAGCAGTCCAGTGCTGGTCCCGTAGCTCACATAGTACACAGCGCGACCCAGATTCATGAGGATATGGAGCCATCCTGGCCCCCGAAGCGTCCAGTTGTGCCGGTCAAAAGTGTTCAGCTCTAGTTGCTTCATGGCAGCAAGAGCATCCATGCGGTCAAAACTCAACTGGTCGCCTACCCAGGACTGCTGACGGGACCGCACCAGTTCACGAAGGGATGCGGGGGTGGAATGGTTGAGCTGGCTGAGAGCCTCCATCATAACTGCCTCGCACCCAGAGTAGGTAGTCTCATCTAGATCCACAGTTCCAAGCATGAACTGTTTGGAGCAATGCTCCTCTCCCGAGGGTAGGAGGTCAATAGGCGCAGGGGGTTGGAGCCGGCGATCCTCAAGTAGCTTAGAGTCAGCAAGACCTGGGACGCGGAAGAGACTAGCGAGGATGTTATACTGGAGCCGCTTGTTGATTGACACTTCGTCGGCAGGCCGAAACAGATCGTCGGGAGAGAGAAAAGACATTGTTCCAGCCATGTAGAGCTCCTGTACGCGTCGCCTATTCTCCCTGAAAAGGGCTCCGTCGTTGAGAACAGCTGTCGCTTCACTCGGTAGTGGAATCAGAGTGATTGCCGTGCCGTTGTTAGTTGCAGTCTGCTTGTCAGCGCGCTGGTACTTGACTTTGAACGAAAGCATCAAGTTATCGAAGACGATGACACAAGCAGAGTTCATGTAGGCGTCAACAGCACGAGTCATAGCATCAACGGAGATGGTCTTGACGGCTTCTTGGACCCAGTTGTAAGACAAGGAGAGCCCCGAGTGATGAAATAGAGCATATAGTGCCTTAGGCGAACCCTTGGCCTTCATGTAGATGCAAACAAACATCTGCACGCGGTTGTTCTTCTGAGAGACCTGGTATGAGAGTGCGGAGATGAACATGACAATACACTGAGGGAGATAAAACAAATAAACCGTTAGTAGACCGAGGGTACATCATTACAATCAAGACTCACGAATGTAACATCCCGGTCTGATTTCCGCTGTCTATCCTGTCGCGTTCCCTCGCAAATGGTCGCCAAAGCGCTGAATAGCCGAGGACATCGTGTCTCGACCTCGTCCAGGATCGACTCGAACGTCAAATCCTTCAGGGTCTCCTCGTTGACGATCTCCTCAACGTCGCATTGCATAGTGTCCGAAAAAGCCAAGAGCTCGCGGCGGAAGATGCGGCCCATCGCAAGCGAAGCCCAGCGCTCCAGCGGTTCTGCCGCGTCTGGACTACGTTTCCCCTTGCTGGAAAGCCTGGGGGGCGTGTGGAGTCGATCCAAAATGCCTGTGAGGTGGGGGCTAGTCCGAAGGTAACGTCGAGCGTCCATGAAGAGCTGACGGTCACGGCAGTACTTGTTTCCGTAGCAAATAGCGTCTAGAAAGTCGTCTAGATCCATTCCGAGTGATTTCATGTAGCGGAGAACCTTAGAACAGTTTAGATACGCGCTCCAGGCCTTGGGATCGCCCCCCGCGGGCATTTGCTCGTTGTCAACATCGATTCCGGGGCTGGGGTCCTCCGAGAACTCGTCTGCAGCGTCGGAACTAGTCGTTTCGTTGTCTCGGTTCATAGCTAGCGGTCGCAGGCGAGGGAGAGAGCGAGAGCGACGAGGAATAGGGGCTTGGAGCCGCTTGGAGACGCGTTAAGCGCCGGGCTCTAAGCGAATATTTCTCGATCGGCTATGCACGAAGTCGACTTTGCGCGCCGAATCGCGCCCACAACACGGCGGAATTTCGCCAAACGAGCTGCGCCATACGAAAGAGCGACATCGAAACAGGGGAAATATGTTCTATTTAGGTCTAAAATACAATCGGGAGGTGGCGAAATATCGGTCGACTTCCGGTACGTTTGGCCGGCAAAATGGACCAAGCCGAGCGGTGAGTGTTGTGTTGCCCATTTTCTGCCACCTCAAAACAAACAACCGTCCACCACGTTTATGCACAGCCACATCCCACCACATATACCGACACTCACCGCGAAGGCTTGGGATCCAGGTAAGGATCAGAGATCAAAACAGTTGATAACCCATTTGGTGGCTGTGCAAGTCATCACGTGCACCCGATGCATGAACCCAAGGCTCTAATCCATGCTCTCCCTCCGCGGCACAGCACTCGGCCCATGTATCATGTTTGAGCCATTCCAGGTAGTGTAGAGTAGCAATGGATACTTGAAGTGGGCGCTACGCCCCTATATTTACCATCGTCTTCACGTTTATGACAGCAAATTGACCAAAAACTAGGTTTTTGGGAATGCATAGAATAGTTATAGGATCATTAAAACAACCACAACTTCCTTGCTCATTATTCAACCCTTTTACACACAGATTTCTTGACACCTACTGGTGACGGCATGTGACGGAATAATAAATCCATCTCGGTATTTTTTGTCCGATGCGCTTCACAGGAACTCGTGGGTCTGTAAAATACCTATAAGATGCGAATAAGATGCGTATTATGTCTCAGATATTGTAGATATTTCTTAGGGCGGACATATCTACAATATGCGGTTAATACCTGTATTATATCTTTTATCCCTTTATTAAACCATTATCTACAATATACTAGATGATGGTACTTCAATTGAAATATAAGGAAGCGTGCCCGACGACGCAGGACACTAAGTTCTGTGTCATGTAAACGCATCTCCGCATCGTCGGGGTTGATTCAGATTCAGCACGTGAGTGATTTTGAAACATAAAGAGTTGAAGACACGTACCATAAATTGTGAACGAATTGGAGGGGTGGCAAATCGCTTAGCCGCATCCAAACACTCTATTTGTCCGCGCAAATCGGTGCGGCCAGAACGGGCGGGGAACCCCCTGAAGAGGCGGAACGCAACCTAAATGGCTGAGGATGGGACGCGGGAGGGCAAGCTCGGTAGATACTGGCGACGAATAAACTCACATACATTTGGAGGTGAACTCATCCTCCCACCCCTTACTCAAATTCCTCCTCGATGTCGAAGTATAGCTGCCCACGTCCGAAGAGGAGTGCCACTAGAGCGTGAGTGACCAGCGTATAGCAATTGAAGAAAGAAACGCAATAGCTCACCTAGTGTAACGCTCACGGCTCATTCGGATTTCACAAATTAACACATTGATTTTCACCATCCCACCTTCCTCTCCCTTCAACCAACCCAAGCGAAGGCGAATTCCTTATAATTTCACCCTCATCAAGTTTAGGTTCTGCGATGGGCGCTGGAAGGCTAGGCCGCAACCGCGCTCGCAGGAGGTGTAGCCGCCCCGGGTCCACAGCAGGTTTAGGAGCTCACCCGACGGGAAAAGGCGGTGTGGATGTCGGCGGTCGTATCTAGGAGAACATTCAGTTATTTGATCCACCTTGCAGAGGGAGTGCTGGCCAGCGTTGGTGATATAGAGGATACTGACCATGGCGAGAGCGTTGACCCAACGGCGTAGATTGGATCAAGAGCCTGGTTCTGTCTCTACGTGGAACACCCGTTCTGCGGCTAGGGGTTGGACTTGAGGGTCAGAGGCCCGGCTTGAGGGTTTATGCTGAACGCTGTATCGAGTTTGAGCCAAGGCAAGGGTAGGTGTATGTGTGCGTGTGTGTGGCGCGTATATGGGAGAGTGCGTGCATGAAGAGCACATGCGAGGGCGTTACCCCGACGAGCGTGGTAGACACGACAGGACGCACATGGATTATGTGACGAGTGCTTATGAAAGACACACAGGTAGGAAGGGATAGCGTGGTAGCGCGTGTGGGAGGAGGCGGGTGGGTGTTGATATGTAGGTCGTGTTGAGCTAGATAGCCGGATCTGGTGGTTGGTCTGAAGGGGACATGATCATGGTCAAGCGCGTCGCCACGCATGCCACGTGATTATTCCTTTTTTTTTTTTGGATACATATTTATTGTGCTACACGAACACTAGGTCGAACAGCACAGAGAAAAAGGAGATACAGGTAGTGGGAGAGTAGTACGGGAGTTAAAAGCAAAAGGCGGTACAGTTTAAGGAAATCGCAGTTATACGTATGGGCTAGCTAAACTATCTAACTATGAAAATCAGAAGTCTAACTAGTGTTTCCACGTGATTATTCCAAGAGAGAAAAAAAAAAAGAAAAACGCATGCCATGTGACCTGATGCCACATTCCGCCTTCGCGTAATTGTACTATCGTTTGAATCACGTAGAAACAGAGTAGGCTCACCGAGTCGGATATCTAGTGATGGACTAGACATTATCGCTGTAGTAAAGTATATCACGCATCTGACGCGCGTGTATCGCCATTTCAAGCTCCACGTTTGTCCGAGCCACCCCTAGCTCTCTCGTGGAGGGTCCACTTTTGACGATCTTTGGCTGTTCCGGTTAGCTACTCAGCGCAGTCATCATACCAAACACAGAAACATACCTTGGTAGACTGTGATGCGGCTAGAAACTATAGGGGAGTTTTTGTATTTTGAGTAAGTTCCAAACAGTGACTTCATACCTAGCGTACACCTTTCGGTAGCGGCTACGCGTCATCGAGCGAGATTACTCGCCCTGTCTTGTTGTGATTTAAGATACCTAAGCTACAAGTATAGCCAAATGGGGGAGGGAGTGGTGGGGTGGGGTGGCACCAAGGGGCGGTACACCAACCCATGTTGAGGTTGAGCCTAGGCCAACGACTTAGACGAATCTGGTGGATCGCACGGACCACATGTATAGTTTAGTCGAACCTATGTAACGATAATAGACATAATTTACATATTACTTCGATCTTATATGCGCGATTTCATACAAATCATTTCTTTATTGCTCGCCAGCACGTCCCTAGTCGCCATGCTAGATAATACGAACATTATACGTGTATTGTATATATTATACACACCCACGAGTTCCTGTGCTGGTGATGGATTATATTTTCCATCAATTTTTTCTACTACGCATATTCTCAGACAAAAAGGCGTGCATCGCTGATACCGGTTATAATCCTTTCTGACCCCACAACATCAATCTTCTTGCCCCTGATCCCTTCTTTCAGATTTCTGCCATGCCATCCGGATTTCTCAATTCATAACGTTCGACCATGGATGACTCTCGCCTTCGCTTTTTGACACTGAAAAACCAACACTTAGGATTCAATACTTAGCAACATTGTCATTCACGATAGGAATTGCGCGTCAGTGATATGAAATCAAAATACATCTGTTCGGATGTACAGAACCAGTGCGAAAAGAACGTGAATATAAAGATCAAGATGAGGTAGGAGAGGAGTCGCAGAACCCATATTTATACCCTACGAAAGTCTCCGAGCCATACGCATATGTACTACCTATTTGTACCCGGCTTGATCATCTAACCCACTTCTCTCGTATGTCCCACCGCATTCGAGCGGTATCTACAAGTGGATATATGCGCAGCTGTCATGGGGCAGAAGCTGAGATATCAAGGTACTGCTCTATGCGGTTAGTACCTTTTCCCTCTCATCGCATAAACACAACACCGATGCACCACGCATAGGCCCGCCTGCGTGAGCGTCCCAATTTCACAACGACCAACGGCGACTCTTGACCCAACGCGTCACTCGCACTCATTGCGTCCGCCGGTCACACGCTCTAACCGCTCGCCGTCGGTCGTCCCCGCCTCGTCATCAGCCAACTGGGACCGAGGAAGGTGTGACGAATCGGGGGAACGAGCAAATAGAGGTTGTGTATCAAAGCAAGCCGTATCGTGGCCGACGAGCGAGTGCACCCAGGCGGATCCTCACACCAAAAGTGAGATTCAATTTTCGAGCCTGGCTCTTCAAATCATCCACCGTTTGACCTGTTGTGTGGCGCCGCTTTTATATCGGATTATGTGCGTGTGTTGGTTACGCACTTTCAGCCAGTTAGACAGCAGCGCTCAAACCTAAGCTGGGGAGCACTGTATTAGCTTAAAGCCTTCCCCACAAAAAGAGACCTGTTCGGAGTTCCAAAGCAGGCGCGTGACTCTAAGGGGGTCCAAACATGCCAGGTGATGTCAGTACACACCACCTCCTCGCCACCATACTGCAACACTAGCCGCCTCGCGCTGGAAATTTCTCTACCTTTCTCCGCTCCTCTACCGCAAGGTCTGTACCACACGCATTCAGCGCTTAGTCTAATCAACGGCCGAAGCCTCGCCGGGCCAAATGTCGTGAGTAACCTATTTGCTCTCCCTCTGACTCATATCCTGACTCTTTCCACCAAGTTCTCATTCACCGACAGGTATGCTGGACTCACCACCGCTTCCATCCAAGCTGAACTAACGGTCCTCCCGTTTATAGTGTCATCCCCTTTCCGGCTGTTATCCGGCCCATCGTCTGAATTCGACGATACCGTTAAAGAGTTCCTAAAATTTCTCGCAAACAGTCTGAGAGGTACTATCGATTCGAAGAACGAACGCTTCGACTGGCAAGCCTTCAAACGATCCATCGATGGGTACCCGAACGACACAATATTGTACAACGCTTACAGCAAAACCTGTTGTAGTTCGAACATGATGTCAGTCAGAGACGCTGCGAACCACTCTGCAGATTTTTTGTCGAACTCGTTCCGGTCACACTTTGAGCAGAAGGATATTCAGGAACATGTCGCGGAGGCGCTGGTAAACCTCGAACGCGCCAAGAGGGAGGGCTGGGCGAGCTTCATTACTACTCGACCAGTCGCCGACTCGAGCCGTACCCTCGATGTTGACCAAGTCGCAGGCTCGAGTCAGACCATCAGTTTCGTCTCGAAACTAAAGCGCGCGATTTTATCATATCCCCCTGTCGAAGCGAAGGCTTCCGAGCTGGAGACTTTCTGGGAGCTACGGTTCTCACTCTGCAACGTCAGCCCGAATGTTCCGCAGGATCTCTCGGTCGTGGTTTGTACGATCGTGATCGGCGCTCCGATCAAGGGAGAAGACGACTGGTTCCACCTCACGCATGAGACCTCCGAAAACTTCTCTTTGGATCTGACCGGGATGAACGTCCTAGTTACCAATGGCTTCAAAGGTGAACCGTAATAGCCGGCTAATGGAAGCGCTTGAGACCCGAACAAACCACATAGCAGCTGTTTCGCCCGAGGTCTGACTGGTTGCTAGTTTGGCTGGAGTGACACGCTTTCTGAATGTTTGCACGAGACTCTATTGATACGTTGGACGTCTTAAATTTAAAACATGTTAAATCAGAAATTGCGTTACCGCAAGACCGAGAAGTGTAAGAACGTCATGAAAACGCCCTGTGTAAATTTACCCGTGGTGAAAGTACTTATGCGATGATATTCACTGTACGATACGTTACATATGCTTATATGATACACGACAATAGCTAGTACGAGAGCCACGGGATTTGATACAATAATGACTACGCATACACGCACTACAAAGGTACAGGCGAACGAGTCGTATTGTTAGTACTACAACAGCCCGAGTTCGGCAAACCAGGTCGGCTTCATTCTAACACTACGGTGGTATAACGTAGAACCGTTAGTCCCCGTACCTATAAATATGAGACAAAAGTCCTTAGAAACTAGTGAATAGAGGCGAGCAAAACTAGTGAATTGTATTGGTCGTAGCCACCTATTAGCCACCCGGAATCCTAAACCCGTCCGACAATTACTCTGGGTGAAGCAAAAGTACAGAAAATTGGTACGGATCAGACTTCGCATTACAGTATAAAACCTACTATTAGCCACTTGAATTCATACCGAAAACTGGTATGATGTGTCTGTCAGCCGAGTGTCTGAACGATTCGTCCCAAAAAGGGACCATGTAAAAATCAAATTTGGTACGTTTATTTGTCCCCTTTTTAGTACGATTCGTATAGGCCTCCGTTTCATGCGGATTTTCCGTATGTCTGATGCGTATAGAGGCAAATTATCAACCACTGAAGTTAGGTATCTCGTGATTAGTACTTTTTTAAAATTGTTGATGTATTGTCGAATCAAGGCAGGGCCTTATGTATCGACACCAAGAACAAGGAACAAAACACAGAGCGGAGAGAGAGAGGGAGAAGAAAGCACGAGGCTCCTGATTGGTAATGATAAACAGTTCCAATAACCTTGAATGACTGAGAACTACTCAGTATGACAATCATTTGATCTCTTACATGTGCGACAAACCCGGTTCAGAGTATTCTCCTATGAAATAGCACCCTAGGCACTTGCACCGCCTACTCGGGTCACACGCCCTGCACTCAATCAGTCTGCGATTCAACTGCTCAAGGTGAATCTGCGGGGAGAAAGCGTATTACTAAATGTTATTGCATACATCAACGGGGCCTGCCCAACCCTGATTTGGTTCGCCAAACTGATGAAGTTCAAGTGGAAGAATAACCGGTTTGATCATCTGCAATGTGTTTCGTAGTATTCCAATATATTGCTTGACCCTCGTCAAAAAACATGCATGATTTCGGTTGAGAGAGCTAGGAGTCTTGGTCGAAGGCTGTCGATAATGCCCAAAAAGTGGGGTCGAGTTTGGCGATTGAGCTGAAGATATCGCAATGATACGATATCGTAATCATCTACCGCCATGCACAAAACACCACCCCGCCACACCCTCTTCTAGCTCTGGCTCTTCCTGACCCTTTCGTCTCCCGCTCTCCCTCTCTACACCTCAATCCTGCCACTCTCCAGTTTCCATTTCGATAAATCCCGGGCTACGCCAAGTTCGCCCATCATTCCAAGGTAACCCGGTCGAGGGTCGATCCAAGCGAGCCGGAAAAGTTGCACGGGTGGGTCTGACGGCAGGCGCTGGAACGAACCGGCGGGGAGAAGAGGAGCGGGAAGAGTATCATCCACAATACTTAAAATAAAACGACACTGAGTTTATCGTTCCATCCAGGGTCAAGATTTACCCTCGAGTGCGCAATGGTCGTTCAGGATTGTCAACCAGTACTCGGTCCGTGCTCGACGGCCGAGAGGGTTCCAAATCTATCGTTCTGAGGACCAATAATCGAACAAACAAGGACCAGCGGGGTGCCGAGGTGAATGTTTAAAGTGGAGACAAGACGTAGTCAAGATGCAGAGTACAATGCGACACTCGCTATGGCTGTAGCTGCACGACGGCGGACATCATCTCTTCCACGTCGAGCACTATTCCTTCATAGCTCTGCAGGTCTCTAGATACAGCATGAGCAACTAGTTGAACGAGATCCGTCGGCCTCAAGACAAATCTGAGACCACCAGGCAAAGGGGCGGAACCAACGAGTCCGAGCGCAGATTTACCCTGTCATCAGTGACGGTACGAGTCAGCTAGTCTTCTCGTTTGGCTTGGCAAGCAGGTAGACAATAAATCTCGGCAAATAAGAGAGTTATAGCCGAGATAGGCTACTGTTCTCAAGGCTTGTTGGGTAGGGATGATATAGCTCGAACAGTTCTAGAGAGCGATAACGATCGTGCTGCGCATGACTCAAACCGTCAACAAGAATAGCGCACTCAAGTGTTCTAAGATGGTAGAGCATCCAGGATGTGTGTCAGCATAGCATATCAATGCGATCCGAACCGGGTACTGGCAGTGGAATGATAGAAGAACGACACCGACAACACCCCGGAAGCCCTAGCGGATGAATGCAGTCCCGACAAGAGCAATTCAATTACCAGTCGGCGCCCTCCACGGACGGTGTATTACAGTGCGCGTCGATTGTAACTTCAGTTCGGTCGTAGTGAAGATAGGAGGAAGAGCCCCAGCAGCGTCGAGAGGGCAAGGGTGAGAAGGAGCGAGACCTGGCCGTCAGCTTCGAACACAAGTGATAGACTGGACGCCGTCTGTTTCGTCGGCAGCGATACTAATATGCCGTCATCGATTGGTGAACATCTATTTCCTCGTGCCCAGGCTTGAGGAGTTTGGTTCGGGGATGGAGCAGGCCGCGCTGCATGGTGGTCATCGAGGATGAGGTAACGGATAACGAGACACAGAAACATAGCCACCTAGCACGTGCAAGGGTGGAATGCTCCGGCTGACATCATGCGAGCTTTGTGTGATTACACCACCGCCGAGAGCGCCTGGCGCAGAAGACTGTACTGCATAGCGTAATGGCACACCAAGATTGCTCATCTTCTGATGGAATACGTATTATACGACGGGAGGTGTCTCAAACAGATCGGCGCTCAAAGCTCGCTCGAGGTGAGGTCCTAGCACTCATCGTGCCACTATGTATAAACAAACTGCATAGAGCTTAACCCTTTGTAGCTATTTAGATGCTGTCATGGTACTATTGTACAAGCTAGCATCATTTCAAATCGCAATGGCTAATTCAACTCTCGCCTTCTCCTGTGAAAATCGTCCAACCAGAGGAGCTGATGGAATCCGATGGCTCGATTAGCGCTAGATGCGTCATTCGATGCGCGCTGCTCTTCACGGTGCGGCTTTTGACCCCTCCTATGTGATATGTTTGCTCGGAGTATTTGCACCAAACTTGTGGTTCTCGCCAATGAATGCTGGACGTTGTCACAACGCGCACACCGCTTGTTTTTGAATCCCGGCTGTGAGGAATGCCTGTCCAGTCCAATGCCCATCAGCCTCGAGGCCATAGAAACGTTTTTTATTGTCTACTGATGGTGCCCACCTGGTCGAACAGTGATTATTGATGCAACTCACTTTATATAGGAATCTAAAACGCTCATCAACTTAACTGTTCGGGATATGCATAGGTACGAAGGTCTTATGCTAGCCCGGTCAGCACGGGACCGCTCACTCAGACTCTGCTTATTCGGAACCTTGTGTCGGAGGTTGGCTATCGTGCCCCTGGCAATATAAGGTCATGGGCGGCGAGAATCTTAAGCACGCTCCATCTTGTTCGAAAACAATTTCTTCTTTTTGCCCGAGTACCGATAAACATACTCAAACTACAACTTGACAATCCGAACTGACTCATGGTTAGCACAGTCTTACTTACTCATCGTTCGTTGAATAGTACTGAGTCTACGTATAAACACTGATAGAGCGAGCAGGTAGGTAGTATAAGGGTTGTGGAGCGTTCCTGTGCTAAATTGGGCATCTGTTTATCCCACGTTTCAGAGCGTAGTGCATCATCCGGATCAGATGAAGCGGATAAACGAGCTGAACGAGGGAATTGATTGCAGGGTCACGATACTAGAGCTCATTCCGGACGATGATCCAAACAAACCATTATACCTCGCTGAATTAGCATCGCAGTACCAGCTTCGATTTGACGAGTTGGGTGATGCTGCGGATATAGCCCGGGCGATTGAACTTGGCGAACACGCGGCTCGACACCTTCCAACCGATGATTCTTCCAGGCCATGGATCTTATCCAACCTTTGCGGTAGATACTGGGAGCTATTTCAGTGCCGTGGTCAATTGGAGCACCTGAAAAGATCAATTGCATGCCTGGAAGAAGCGCTTCACCTAAATCCAGATGGCCACTTAGACATACCTACCTACTTGGTCGCGCTCGCCCACTTGTATAACTCTCTCTTTGACATCACGGGTAGGCTTGGGGACCTAGAATCATCGATTAGCAGTAAAGAGCGAGTGGTCAATCTTACCCCAGATGGTCACCCTGAGGGGCCTACGCGCTTGAATAACCTTGGCGTCGCGTACTCGCTTCTCTATCAACGTCTAGGAAGACTTGACGACTTGGATAGATACATCAACTGTATTGAGCAAGCAGTTGATCTCACTCCAAATAATGACCCCAACAAGCCTACACGGTTGAGTAACCTCGGCGGTTCGTATTTGCAGCGCTATCAGCGGCTGGGCCAACTAGGTGACTTGGATAAATCAGTTGGCTACAATCAAATAGCCGTTGACTTGACCCCTGATATTCACCCTGATAGGCATCTGTGCTTGGGTAACCTTGGCGAGTCTTACGGACATCTATATATGCGGTTGGACAGGCTGGACGACCTAGACAAATCAATCAGCTTTCTGGAGCAGGCAATTTACAGGATTCCAAATGGACACTTTCACCGGCCAGGTCGTTTGAATAACCTTGGAAACTTGTACCACTGCCTATATCAGCGTCTAGGCAGACTAAGTGATTTAGACAAGTCCATCAGCTGTCAGGAGCCGGCAGTTAATCTCATTCCGGATGGTCATCCCACCAAACCTGGGTTCTTGAGCAACCTTGGCGGCTTGTACTGGTGTCTGCATATGCGTCTGGGAAGGCCGGGTGATCTAGATAGATCAGTCAGCTATGCAAAACAGGCACTTGACTTAACTCCGGATGATCATCCCGACAAGCCGATGTACTTGCACAATCTTAGCGCGGCCCTTCATAATCGTTTTGTGGATCGAGGCAATCTTAGTGACATAGAAGAATTGATTGTCGCTCGCGAACATTCAATAAACCTAACACCGGAAAACCACCCGGCACGGCCTATGCGCCTGCATGATTTGGGAGTTGCATATTCAATCGTATTCAACCATCTTCGCCGCACTGAACACAGCTCTAAAGCTATATACTACTTCAACCTCGCACTCTCGCTGCTTCCAAGTGACTCCCCCGAGATACCTCAATACTTAATCGGCCTTGGGGGCTCGTGTGCTTTACGGTTTGCAGTATCTGGCAATATGCAGGACGCAAATCAGGCACTCACTCATCTAGCCGAAGCAGAGAGATTATGCTCTGATGACCATCCATATAAGAACATTCTCTTGACACATTTGGGCAGTCTTCACTGGGCAATATTTGTACGAACCAAGCAGATAGATCATGGTCTCTCCGCCATGATGTCTTACCGAGCTGCAGCGCATATAATAGGAGCGAGTCCCTCCTCGCGCTTGGAATCATCGCGGCAATGGGGGCAACTAGCTGCTTACTTCTCCTCAGCTCCGCTTGAAGGATATCGGTATGGCATGGCACTTCTATCTCAGGTCGTCTGGCTCGGAACTTCGATGACAGACCGGCACGCAGCAATTTCTCGTGACGTCGGAAACCTGGTAGCTACGGCAGCTTGCTTTGCAATTAGGTTTCAACAATATGATCTTGCCTTAGAGTGGATGGAGCAGGGTCGTTCTATAGTTTGGGGTCAACTGCTACAACTGCGCACCCCGCTTGACGAGTTGTCAGACCACTGTCCTAAACTGGTCGAGGAGCTACAAGAACTCTCAAGCAAGCTCGAGAGTGCGTCGATTCTATCGCTTATTGAACAGCCGCCAGTTGTAACTGGAGGACTGCTGCATGATACATCCATCGGGCAGCGTCGTTTAGCGGAGCGACGGGAAGAGCTTCTGGAGTCCGCTCGGATGTTACCCGGTTTTGAGGATTTTCTTCTTCCTCCAAAAGCCGAGAAGCTTACGGGTCTCATGAAAGAAGGAGTAGCTGTAGTCGTGAACATGCATGGCTCTCAATGCGACGCACTAGTCATACGATCACAGACTCTAGCCATATCTCATGTGCCCCTGCTCGGGTTCTCTTTTCAGGAAGCAGAACAATTGCACAACCAGCTCAAGTCGTGTATGGCTGCACAAGGGTCCCGTCGTGGCGTTAGGAAAGGCGAGTGCAAGCCTTCCTTCGACCGCATACTTAGCTTGCTCTGGCACAAGGTCGTCAAACCAGTGATCAACCATCTTGGTATCAATGTAGGTTCCCATTTTCCCGACGAGCTAGTATTGATCATAGCTCTCCTTTACGTCAGAGAAAAACGGTTTCAAAACCTAGCCTAACCTAACTAGCAGGGTTCGAATTAGGGAGAAACTGTGTAATTCGGGCCGAATTAGAGACCACCCACACCCAAAAGCGGCTTATTCGCTCAGCCAAAACGAAAACCAAAGGCTTTAGCTGGTAGACCCCTAATCCGACAGGTTTTAGAGCGGAAGTCACTAAAAGGAGTGAAATTAGCGGGTCCAGCATGTCACAACGACCCAATTAGTTGCCCAGCAACTAAATGGACGGGTCCCGGAGCCAACACCGAGCAAATTAGTTCAGGTATCACCTATCTCCCCACGATTAGCAGACGGAGAACTAACCGGAAGTCCGATTAGTGGCCCGGCCAACTAATCCGACCGACAATTAGGAGGGCAGGGAACCCTGATTAGTGGTCAGGCAACTAATTCAGCACGATTTAGTTGCGAGCTGGAGCAGTTAGTTCTTTTAATAGTACTAACCACTGCTGCTTACAGTCCGTTTGTAGCCTCCTCGTTCTTTAGGGCCGACTGGACGGGTCGGACTTAAGTGCTTGAACATCGCGGGAGTCGGCGCTTACCTTGCGCCGGTTCCATTTAAGGCGCCACAGGTGTTAGCGTGTTTCACTCTTGACCACGACCAGTCCACACGAGTACCGTCGGGTGCCTCTGTCATAGCCGCGGCTGCAGCCTCCTCCACCGCAGCCCCCACTAGTCCACCGCCCACCCCTGTCCAACCTGCAGTCGGCGCTGCCGTTGAACAACTGGTTCGCCCCACCCCGTAAGTCTAACGTTTTTCCCTCCTGTGCAATGCTAACGGTTGCCTTCAAGCTCACTTAGTCTCGTCACACGCCAGGTGTCGCACTAACTTATCGACGGCAACCCAACGTTCGTAGCGAGCCAAGTGAGTCAACCGGGCTCCACAAGCATGCTCCTTTACTAACACCCGCACTCTAGGTTTATACGATAGCCGCAACGGCCGCTGCAAAGCCAGGGAAGAAACCCGGCCACTCCTGCCATGATCCCACCCCCCCGGCGCTCTCGCCGCTTTACTTTTTGTTACTCTCTACGATGTAATATACACTTATATCAATATTATTGTTTTGTTTCTAATCCATGCAATCCGAGGCCCGAGGCTCAAGGCCCAATAAATGCACGCTAAATGAATAATAGTGAGCTAAAACAGTGCCCAAAGAACGAAAACGCAACTAGTTTCTGTATAATCGGCCTCTAAGAGAACTAAATCATCCTTGATTATCCCATATTAGTAGCTCTCGTGCCCTATTCGACGACTAATCATACTAATTCAACGCATTTAGACGTCCAACCAGCTAATTCGCTCCAGTTAGTTCCCGAGAACTAATTGACGTCGACATGAAACGCCGCTGCTAATCGGTCAGGCCCCGAACTGATCAAAGGTAGGGTCCACTAATCTGGGCTGAATTAGTTGACACCTTGGCAAATCAAACTAATCAACTAATTCCCGCGGAATTAGATAACTTCTTTTTTGCTGATGCTACGTAGTACGACCCGCTGCTTGAAGACCTACCGCACATCACCTGGTGTACCACTGGCCCTCTCTCGTTTCTCCCGCTTCACGCTGCCGGCGACTATAGTCATCCCAGTACAGCACTCCCATACTTGGCAGTATCGTCCTATACCCCAACCATAAGCGCGTTAGCCCAGCCGTGTGGCACATCATCGGACACGTTCTCAGGTCTCTTAGCGGTCGGCCATGCATCTCCCGTTCGAGGTCTCAGCCCTTTGCCAGGAACCAAAGCTGAGCTTGATAAGGTGGCTAGCTACGCGGCTGGCATCAAGATGACTCGCCTGGACGAGGAGAATGCCTGCGCTGACGCCGTACTTCAGGCACTCAACGAACACAGCTGGGTACACTTTGCGTGCCATGGATCTCAGAACCCGCTTGAGCCAATGAAGAGTGCGTTGCATCTGCACGATCAAGACCTCACTCTGTCCACGATCGCAGGCAATCGACTGAAAAACGGTCAGCTGGCGTTCTTGTCCGCATGTCAAACCGCTACCGGCGACTCTGATCTACCTGACGAGTCTATACACTTGGCGGCAGGGCTACTAATGGCAGGGTATCCGGCAGTGATTGCGACAATGTGGTCGATCGACGACCGAGATGCGCCCATCGTCGCTGGAAAAGTGTATGAGTGTCTGCTACAGAACAACTTCCCAGACAGTCGGAAAGCAGCCAAGGCGCTGCATGTGGCAGTGGCAAGCTTACGCGAGAGTATTGGAGCGGATCAGTTTGCGCGCTGGGTGCCATATGTGCATATTGGACGTTAAGGGGCTTGACTGTCGTTATGGGACTAGAGCGTATGGATGAATGTATGCAATATTATTTTTGACGTATATACGGATTCTGGAGCTCGTAATCAATCGGCCTAGACTTCCGAAGTTAGAAGCGAACAGCCCAGAATTAGGGGCGAACGAATCGAAATATAAACACTGGGGTGTGGTGCTCCCAGTGCCATGCTCGAATCCTGGGTGGTATGGTCTTGTCTTCATCGTACGTTTAGATGGCTCCAATTAGTAGGGATGCGATACCTACATAACTAGTATTGAGACTCCGCACAGTAAGTCGAAAAATATCGGAGGACGTAAAAGGTTTGTTCCGTGAATAATATATTTCGCATCATCAGTCCGTTCGGTTGACGAATAAGTTTTATCGCCTATCCCCAGGTCGTCAGAAGAACTGGGGGAATGGAGAACCTGCCTGGTGTTCATTGATCCCGACCTCACTTGTCTGGTCCACACCCGCTATCATCTCTCGTCCCCCAGACTTCCGTCACAGCGATGACAAACATGGTGACCAAACTGGGTTCGCATCCCCAACCGTCATCAGTCGAATATGATTTACACCATCGATTGCGGCGAAATCATCGAATAGGTCTCGAGACTTGTCCGCCTGATTCGATCAACCAAGCAAGCATGATCTGATCGATCCCGATCGGTCGGGTCAGCACAGCCCTCAGGTCCGTCCAGGGCGTGGCGCCGACAGTGCCGTCACGGAGGAAGCTTTTGCCCGGAGAGTACTAGCGATTGTGCGAGGTTTTTCGTCCACGAAGGCGGAGGCGTCGATCGCGCATCTTTGAAGTATAAAGCGAGGTCTACATTATTGAACCTAGCGAGATATTGCATCGCCGTGCCAAACGCGAGGCCGTTGCGCCCGAAAAGAAGGCGGTTGACGGTATCATTGCTGCCACGTTCGGCTAACCGAACTTGGATGAGATCCAACCGAGGGTGGTAGACGCCTTGGATGTAGGACACTTGGCATTCTATTCACCCTCAAGCCCATTAGCACCACTTAGCGGAAGTTGAAGGGGCGAACAAACCTAATACGCCAACCGACAGGCCATCCTCTGAGCATATCCCTCTCTGTATAAATATCCGAAATCCTGCAAAAGCTCCTGCCAACAAGCTTAGTTGAGCATGACCCGAGCCGGTGGAGTCGGGTCAGCCAGTACTTGTATCGCTTCCCAAAGGCATCGCAGTAGCGCGGTAGACGAGACTAAGGCAAACAAAACTCTGACTTGTTCCAGCCAAAGGAGGTGGAAGGAGCCGGAGTAGAATCGTAGAGTAAGAAAGTACACGCCAGCGGGTCGATGACGCGGGATTTTGTATGCATCTTGTGGAGATGAATCAGGCCAGGGTTGAACAGGTCGAATGGCGGCGGTATGAATAGAACGGCGGTGTAGGTGATGACGATCATGACGTTTGTTCTCCGTGCTTAGGCTCGTACAGGTGGGGGTGATGCGGGCGATAATGGTGGTCTCTATGTCCGTCGTTCAAGACGCCGTTACACTCCGCTTCGTATGGATAGGGGATAGGCAGGGGTATCAATGTGGTTCGGATGGTCCGGATAGCCTAGGTATGGGACCCCCGGGTGGTTCCTCGGCCACGTTAGATCCTGAGTCTGTCAAAAACCATCCAGAACCACGCTCTTTGCGCCACTTGGTTGGTGAACGGTCCACTTTTACAAAGAAGGATAGTCAGACTTGGTCGAGGCACACCATAAATACATAGAAGACTCACTAGAGTTATTCCGGCTGCGAGCCTTCCACAAGCACATTCGACCCTGGAGATAGACCTGGGATCGTGATGACGACTCAATGAACCAGCTCGCCTGACGGCCCGTTCTGCGGTATCGAGAGCTTTCCCTTCGCCGCTACCAATCGAGATGACAGCCTTTTGGGGAAGACTAGGGTATCAAAAAGCTCGATCAAATCCCCTTCGGAAACAAGTCGAACAATCACTCACGCTTCCGGCGACTGGACAGCCGATTCAGGAGTCGCCATATCCGCTCCCCAAGCGCGTGTACAATCTTTACGCGCCCTACCGCACTCGGCAAGCATCCCCCAGGCCGGTTCAACCCCGCCCTTGTGACTGAAAGCACCCGACAAAAACATCGGCATGTCATCATCTGCGTCGGGTTTTCCCTCTAGTACTCGATCATTTCGCGGACGACGGAAGCAGGAGGAGACGGATTGGTGATTCGGACTCGACGGGAGGGCGCAATAGCGGCGGTCTAACGCCTCTTCCTCTTCGTCATCGGACACACCAAGGCGGCCGAGTTTGATCCCGGTGAGTTTGGGTGTGAACGGGATGGGCGGCGTGACCTCGTGACCGTGGCGGCAGCCAGTGGGAGGTGGATCCTGGGCGGGTAGAATGGCGACGCCGCCCGATTCGTCTGCATCATCACTACTTTCTTATCCGGGTTATATCGTAGGATAGAGTAAGTCGTGTTTGCCGACTATCATATCGTAAGCCGCATCATCTTTCGGCCACCGAGTAAGCTACCATAACGAGCGACACGATTACCATCGAACGCACCAGCCAACGACGATCAGCGCGACCATAATCGCGAGAGTAAGGTGATTACCCTATCATCGAGGGCGTATTGAGGAAGCCGGCGGTCTATTCTGAGCGCTTGGCACTTGATATCTGTCTCGCCGCTCGCGTCCCGGCGGCACGAAGAGGCGAAGCTGAGGATGATAGCCGTTGCCAAAGAAGACATCACCAGAGAGAATCATTGGTGACCCTGTTGTGGCAGTGTCAAAACATCACGTGCACTCCCGCCACTCGCCACATGAGCCGCTCACCCAGCCAGCACGAGCTTCGAACCTAGCCGACTTCTAGAACATAATTTATGAGGTAACTCTCTGGTCTAATCTCCCTAAATACGAATTTCGCTTCGTGTAATTCTTGGGTTCACAATGAAAATAAGCGGGAGGAGAACTAAACTGGCTGTAGCCACGTCTTAGCCACCCTGCGCCTGAAACCTGATCAGCGAGCCATCAAGCATCAAACAATGTATCTCTTGGTCCATACCGGTAAGAGGACCCTCCAGAAATACATAACCGGAAACATTCAGTTGGAAGAACTCCTTAGATTTTGTGACTGTGCCGAGACCTAGTCACCGGGTGGTCTACGATCAATACGGTCCAAACGCTCCAGAGCTATTTGCATGACACAAGCTGCATATCAGCGACCGTAGCTAGTATCTAGTCAATACCTCTGACTGAGCTGAAATTAATGTCATATTGTGTGTCATAGCATACATCAACTAAGTTCGCCGAATTCCCATTCGGTTCCCTAAATAGTAGGAGCCGAACTTCTAGTCATAGAAATTGAAGAATGAGGTTGTTTTCACGCGAAGGTCCGCCCCACACTACAAGACCGCGATGTTTGAACTCTCGATTCAATTCGAGATTGAGCAAGGCCGAGAAAGCAATACGACAAAGTATCAAAATATCATCTCGAATTCCTTCCTAAACACAAGGTCACGCCGTTTATAGTCAGGTGACCATATGATCTGTTAGACACCAGTCGCACTAGTCTTGTCCAGTCTACGATAATATAAGTTGAAGCATAACCGAATCAAGTATCCGCATTGCAGTTGGCGATATTCCAGTATTCAGCTTGAATTCTGTCAAAAAAAGCGGCCTAGGCGCCCAGTTCTACTCTATCCTCTCACTGTGTTATACACGCGTTTTATTTACTTTACTCTACCGAGTTTTTTGTCTACAAGGTTATTGTATACTGTCATTGACAAAGCCCAAGAAATGAAGTCAAGTTGCAAGCAGGTGATTAAGAACGAGACCATATAATGACTACAATACCATAAGCCTCACTTACCATGCACAAAACACCACCTCCACCAAACTCCCCCTTTTCTCTTTTGTTCCTGCTGAACCTTTCCCCTCTCACTTTCCGTATCTGCACCTACTCTCCGCCGCTTTCTACTTCTCACCTTGACAAATCTCAGGGTTTCATCAAGTACGACTATCATCCCGAGGTAAGCCTGTCGAGGGCCAAAACATCAAAACGAACGAGGGTTGTATGAGTGAGTCTGATGGTAGGAGCTGGAATGAATCAGCGGCAAGAGGAGCGGAAAGAGTATTCACCCTAGGGATAATACGGGACCAAGTTCTATTGCCTCACCCAAGGCTAAAATCCACCTTAGAGTAGACGATAGTTGTTTAGGATTGATAACCAGTACTCGGTCCGTGTTCGACGGCCGGAAGGAATGTCGAGTCCATCTTTCTAGGGGCAAAAAATCCACGAGATACGAGCCCACAGGGTAGCGAGGAGGATGTGCGATGGGAGACAGGAAGCAGTCGTATTGTAGGGAAGAAAATGAGTTTTAGAGCCACTGCGGCAGCAGCCGCGCCGTTCTCTCGACAACGGACACAATCTCCTTGACGTTGGGCACCATTCCCTCATAGCTTCGCAGAATCTCGATACAACAAGAACAACTGGTCGAATCGGATTTATCACACCATGGACTAGGCCAAGACCACTAGGCGAAACGAGGGGAACCGACGCGTCTGAGCGTAGCTTTGTTTTGTAGCCGGCAACGGCATCAGTCAGTAATTATTCTTGCTTGGCTTGACGAGCAGGTAGACATTACCATTCGGCAAATAGAATGGTCCTGACCGAGATAGACTTCGGTTTGTAAGGCTAGTTGAATTGGGGTCATAGGGCCCGAGGAGTTCATGAGCACGCGATAGAATCGTGCCACGCACGACTCAATCGTCAAACAGAAATAGCGCACTCGGGAGCTCATATATGACAGAATCTTGAGAATATGTATCAGCATAGCAGATTCGTTCGATCTAAGCCAAGTACTAGCAGCGGAAGAATAGAATCAACCGCGCACACCAACAGCGCCCCGGGAAGCCCTGGCGGACGAATGTAACAGCAGTCCAGTTACTAGCCAGGCCAGTCCAAGGTTAATTTATTATAGTGAGCGTTGCTTATGAGTTTAGCTTGGTCGTAGTAGGAATAAGAGGGAGAGTACCAATAACGTCGAGAGGGTAAGGGTGAGAAACGGCGAGACTCAATCGTTAGCTTCGAATACAAGTGACAGGTTACGCGTAGTCGGTGTAGCCAGTGGCAAAAACATACCATAATCGATTGATAGACGTTAATTTTCCGCGCCCAGACTTGAGGATTTTGCTTCGCGGACGGAGTCGACAACTCGTCGAGTGGTGATCGCATGGATGAGGTAATAGGTCACGCGCCGAAGAGCACAGCCACATTACTCGCTCAAGCGCGGAGAAGGCATTACGAATGACATTATACGAATCCCGTGTGACTACACCATCACTGAGAGCACCTGACATGAAAAATGTATCAGAGAGTGCAATTTTACCCTGTGAGTGCTCATCTTTCGATAATATGCGCATTCTACGATAGGCAGATTACTCGAATAGATTATTGGCGCTCAAAGATTGCTCGCGACGAGGTCCTGGCACTCATCCTGCAAAGCACAATAGACAAGCTTGTAGAGGTTAGTTCTCTACGCTTCTTGAGGTGCCAACGCGGTACTGCTGTGCTTTCTAATTGAGTAGCTAACTCAGCCCTCGCCCTCTTCGGCGAGATAATCGTCCGACTAGTGGGGCTGATGAGCTAAAACAGCACAATTAGCGGCCAATGCTCTTCGAGGCGCGACTTTTGACTCGTCCGATGTGATACATTTACTCGGAGTATTCGGGCGGAATTGGTAACTCTCATCAGGAGGCGCCGAGCGTTGTACGTACATTACTGCCGCATTACCGATAGTTGATTTTAAAGCCACGAGGCGTACCTCTCTACATAATCGAGTGCTCATCGGTCTTGAGGCTTGAGAAGCGCTGCTTGCAGTCTGTTATACAGTAAAACGTGAGATTTCGCATGGCAAGAATCCGCATAAAAACCTCAGAAAGCAGCATTTCGCTTCTCCCGAGTATATTCAAAATCGTTACCGTGCGTGGTCAACCGAAACCGAGTGAACTCACTGAGAAGGAAATAACTCAGGAGAATTTACGGGGCGTATGAGCGACCTTTTTCTGCTTCAAAACACCTATTTTCATCTAGTAACAACAGTTTTACTCCATTGTGTATATGTTCGCGATCGTGGGACCTGAACTGAAATTCAAGCTTACCACTCTTATGGCGGTTTCCAAAAGCCGGAGCCGATCAAAAAATAAACGCCGAGAGGTCGAAAACGGTAATCTGCTAGAATATATACGGAGGAGACATGTATCAGATACATGAGTATACCATTAGACTCGCCTCGCTGAGGCGAACATTTCTACGTACATATATCTTTGATAGCACCGCTTTCAAGAACACACCAACCCAAGGGGGGTAACCCCCTGAGCGTGCAACGGGGGGACTACGTATCAGCACCTGCCGGGGCGAATCAGCAGAA